>JAQQPU010002349.1:27282-68964 GCA_029168905.1 Artemia sp. Kazakhstan ARC1039 | reverse complement strand
TAACAGATAGATTAACTCAGCACTCTAGTTCAATTAATAATACACTTAAAAAGCGGAAAAAACCAGAAAATTTTGACTCTGCCCTTGCAGAGCACATTTTTGAAAAACCAGACCATACTATTTTGTTTAATCAAGCTAGTCTTACATGACAAAGGTATTGTCCAGCACTACAGAGAAGCTGTTGAAATTTATAAATACCAACATTTAGGTCAAGCTTTAAACAGAGATTCCGGTGATTTAAGAATAAACGAGTCATATTTCGGTTTTCTCAAGAGAAGCCGATACTTTAGTAATCCCTGAAATAAAACTTGAACCACTTTCCCAGTCATCTAATCAAACACGTGAACAACCCCTTAGGTCTCAAAGGGTGTCTGCAAGAAATGCATTAATTAAAATCCGAAATCAAATTACATAGTTCTCCAACTTATTTAATTGCTGGTTCGTTTCGTTTTTTCGAGTGAATGAATTGGTTTCCTTCTCTTTGTTCAGTTGTTCGCTAGTATCCGTCGATGGCAGTTCATGTTTTTTTGGATTTTGTGCAAATCGCGGATATTGGCGAATAACTCGCTTTTATTGTTGTTAGGTAGTTGGTTTTAATTCTTCTAATTTTTTAGCTTTTATTGATACATCGTTTCGTTTCGCGCTGAAGAAGAGAGGCGTTTATCCTCTCAAAATATTCGCTTTGTTTTTTCAGTATCTTCATTTGGCCTATAAAAACCCCATTTTTGCTCGTTTTTCTTTCTTTATGTGATGTCAGGCCAATGTGGTTTAAGAAATTATATTCTATTTTCTCCCATTAATTGAGGGTGGCGCTAGCCTAGTTGACACAATCTTTAGCGCTATAAGCGGCGCTATCGAAGAACATATAAAGTGTAAGTTCTCAGCTTTTAGGGTACGATATTACATTTGACGCGGTCAATATTTATGACCACAATTAAGCCCAGTCCCTTTTCTTGTATAACCACAGTAAAAATTTCATCGCTACAATCCGTCATAACATCGAAAAATAAATCCGTCTGAACCTGGGACCGTCATAACATCGAACATTTTAAAACTTTAGTTTTTTGGGGTTTAGGGGGGGAAGGTACCTACGTTAGGTTAGGTTACGTATTTAATATATGCTACGCTTTACCTCCACCCCCCGATGTCCAAATATATAGCCGAAATTTGTTTCTAAACTATTATATACTTATTACTATTATATAGACTTATAAATTTTTTAGATGATATCACGGTTCGAGGTCCTGACGTTTCGATACGATCGCCCCTGAAAAAAAAAAAAAAAAAAAAAAAAACAAATAAACACGCATCCGTGATCTTACTTCTGGCAAAAAATACAAAATTTCTCATTTTTGCAGATAGGAGCTTGAAACCTTTACAATAGGGTTCTCTGATACGCTGAATCTGATGGTGATTTTCATTTAGGTTCTACAACTTTTAGAGAGTGTTTCCCCCTTTTTTTCGAAAATAAGACAAACTTTCTCAGGCACATAACTTTTGATGGGTAATACTAAACTTGATGAAACTTATATATTTGAAATCAGCATAAAAATTTTATTCTTTTCATGTATCTATTGGTATAAAAATTCCATTTTTTAGAGTTTCGGTTACTATTGAGCCGGGTCACTCCTTACTTACAGTTCGTTACCACGAACTTTTTGAAACGAGCGATTTTCTGGTATGCACGGCAAACTAAAGGCATTTTGAATTGAAGCTATGATAGAAATTTTTTCTACCCAAAACTAGAATCTATGTTTTTTTTTGTAGATAGATGAACGAAAAGTCAATTTCAAAGGCTGTAATTATCATTATGCTTTAGAAGCATCAATCAAATCAAATATAACGAGTCTTTGAAACATCCAGCAATGAATATCAATAAATTGAACGTAGTTTCGTAATCTGAAAAGATGTCGTAATCTCTAAATACCAGTTTTCTGGAACATACCAAGAATTTAAATTTTTCCGACATTCCAACGTTAATCTTAAAAAATGTGAATAATCAAAGTGTGGTATTTTTCTAAGGTGTATTTTATTTTTATTTTTTGGGGGACGGGATGCACAATTACCAGATGGTCTACCCCTGAAAATTTATTTACAGCATTCAAAGATTGATGATCATTTTGACCCTGTTTGGGCCAACATTATTATTTTACAGCACAAAATGGCCAAAATAACACCTTGCAGTCACTATCTCTTTTATTACTTAAACAGGGCAGTAAAACAGGGTTTTCAGATATTTAATTTGTATCGACTTCAAACGTTTTTCTTGGGGTGGGTGGGGGTACCTTTACCAAAAACAAAAACACAATTTTATTACGTTAGGAAATTTTAACTAGGCAACGTCGTGATTAGTTAATTACACATATTTGGAATTACGTGAAAAGCATATTAATTTGATGTAAACAATATGGTCAAAACTCGTTTTTTTTTAAGATGCCACGGACGAAGTCACACTTCTTAAAATTTATCTATCTCAAATTCTTTCAGCGCAGCAAACGAATAATTTGAAAACCAGAGCTGCAGCAATAGTCGAATCTAGTAAAGAGCAAACCATCACTCATAGAAGCAGATGTTTTTTTTTCTTTTAACGAACTTCTAAGGAGCCTGTCTGGTGAAACGTATTTTCAAAGAGACGCTTATTTGAACATCGGGGTTTTACTCAGAATCCTACCGAACAGTAATGTGCCATTCCAAAATTCCTAAGAATTTCTGATGAGCCTGAAAACTCTCATGACCTTAAATCGAAAATATTACTCCATCGACACCATTTGTCGAAGTTCCTAAAAGACTTTTACACTACCTTCTCCCTGATGTGGCAACTTTCTCCTCTAATTTTTTTTTTCAGGGGTGGCCAATGACCATATAGAACCAGTGGCCATTAAACATCAAGAGAGGAATCGTTTGAACGAACATGAAAATATATAGTGCCCTTTTTAAATAACGAAAGAGATCGCACAATGTCAATGCCACTTTTTGTCATTCTGTGCCGCAAAACATGAATTTTGGCTCAAATAGGACGAAAAGACAATGAATGCTAATTCTGAGATAGTGAATCCATTCTTTATAGGCTAAAACCCTCAACTGATTTGTCTCCCATCTTCGTAACATTTTAGTGTCAGTCGCAATTTAGTTAGCGAAAATCGTACTTTTAGCGTGAGTAGGAGGACAAATGTGTCGAGCCAGAGGGGTAGATTATCATGGGGGGGGGGGTCCGTTTGAATTGAAGTCCTAAGTTCTAATCCTTTTTTAGTTTACGAAAGACATTGCACCAGTCCCAATACAAAAATTTTGGCTAAATAGAGGAAAAATGCCACTAAGTGAAAATTCCAAGATAACCGATCAGTCGAAAACTTTTTAAAATATATACATAAAATTTATCCCTCCACACCCCCCCCCCTGAAACCTCAAGTTTATTTTACAGACTTTCTGGTAAGTTTCCCTCCTTTGCGCGCTGGCAATGCTTCTCAACCCATGCTTGACTGTCGTGGCACACTCACTTTTGGACACAGTTCATATAATTATCCAGTATGATCATTCCCTATCTCACCCATTATAAAAACCCGGACCGGGGTGCGAGTGCTCCAGAGAACGTAGAAACATAAGCGGCGTCAGATCTTTTCACGGGTAGACAAGTCAGACGCAAAACAATCGGAAACAAGCGGAAACCCGCTATTACGAATAATGCACTTTACGCGAAACAATCGGAAACAAGTGGAAACCCGCTATTAATAACTGCACGAAGAAGTAGGAGGAGCTTTTTGTTCGCACCGAGAACGAAGACCAGAAATGATCTGCGATAAGCTTACTGGATAATTATATGAACTGTGCTTTTGGAAGTAGGAAAACGAAGACACGTAAGTCTCCGACTGTTCTGTGAAATTTGAACTTCAGTTGTTTCGTGCGTCAACATTGATGTGACACCTCTGAACAGGGTTGCCACCGTCAGTAGGATTTTACTAGATCTAGTAAAAAAAAATCTAGTAAATTTAGAGGATCTAGTAAATTTTCCGAAATCTAGTAAAAACTAGTAAAAAGTCATGATTTATAGTAAACAATTTTTTTTTTCCATGAATTCAGGGAACAAAATTATCGTAAACATATGACAATTTACAATTTTTGCTTGCTGTTTTACAATTTTGCTTGACTGTCTCAGAGACAGACAAGCAGTCACCTATTTTCATAAACACACTTCACTTCCGGCGTCTAAAGGTTGACAAAATCAGCTTTCTGTGTATCAAATCTTACCAAATAAAAATGAAGCTAAAATGACACTCGGATTTGTGATGATTGGGAATATATTGGAATCAAAACAAAAGCCAACCACCCAAGGTGATTAGGTGAATCTCCTCAGTTTGAAAATCTTTATTGAGGAGAAAGGAGCCTGCTGAGAGAAATTAAAAGTAAGAGCAAATGTAAAAAAAAAAGGATTTTTGAACTTCCGGAATTTTCAATCATACTATGAAAACGAAAGAAAAGAGGAAAAAAAAAAAAAGATTGTGAAAATCGTATTGATTATCCTCCTATAGTAAAAATCGATGCTTGACGGTGCGCGTGCGGGGTAGCCGCCCGCGCAAAAATTTTTTTAGAGCATTTAGTAAAAACAGATGCGATCTAGTAAATTTTTCCTCTCCGATTTAGTAAATTCTTCCAGGTCAGGGTGGCAACCCTGCCTCTGAACAACAAAACTTGACGCCAGGAACATACGCTTTAAAAATACAAGAAAGTTTAAAAAAAAATTTCAACTTAAGACCAAATGTAATCAAACATCTTCAGTATCGTGTTAATATTGAAGAAAGGAACAACTTACTAATAAAGGGAAAGTGATTTGATATATCCATCTTTGCTATAAACAAAGTTTTGATCTAACATGAAGGGATTTCCGTCAGATTTATCACATCTTTTATCAGTACAGAAATTTAGACATGCATTTTAAGATTAGACGAGTTTTTATTTTTCAATTTGCAAAAGAAAAAAAAAACACTGATTGGATCTACAGTTGAGAACAGAGTAGATTAGTTGATATTGTGGTTATAAATCATTTTGTTCGAGCAGTGGATTCCTATGTGCAGCGAGCTCCCCCTCCTTAACCATGGGCAATTTTTTAGTTTTATTTGGGGGGGGGTCAACTTTTCTGTATTTAGATAATCAAAATCTTCGCTTTTGTAATATATTAGTAATCATAAATAAAAATTGACGTTTATTTGTCACTTATCTTCGATTTTTATATTGCACATGATTGCACTGCCACCTGGTGAATAACTTCCATTTTGAATAGACTAAAATTCTAGACAAGTTACTTTTCTCTATCTTAGAAAGGGGCTATTTTAGATTTAGTTTTTAGTTTAAATGCTTTTGGGATTCTTGAGAAAAAAGAAAGACACAGCAATAATCAAGATTATTGGAAAGAACTAATGAAAGTAAAGTAATTGTTTAATTTACTTTGATAGTAATTACTGGAAGTTTTAACAATTTGTTTTGGAAGGGGCTAGTGGCCCCAGCCTAAATTTCGTTTATGCAAACCTTGGGCTTACGGGTCTTCTTAGCCTAGGACTGGGAGTATACGGGTGTAAGTTTCTGGCCATTCGGAAAAAAGAAGTCTTTTGGCCCTTTTTGGGCTCCATTACTGGGAGAAACCATGTTTTTTTTGTTTGTTCCTTTTTTTCTCACGGATTGGGATCTCCTTGTTCCAAGGACTTGGCGATATGATGTTTGAGCCAATCGGTAAAAAAGTATTTCGGTGTTTTTTTGGGCCCGTGCCTATACTTTGGAAAATATTATTGATTAAAAGAAATAACTGTAGACTGCTTATACTTAATGAAAGTACGGTAACTTTTCGCTATCTTGGAAAAGGGTTAAGTTAGGAAAATGAAACTTTCAGGAATGGATCTACAGACTAAAGTATGGGTAAATTTTTCGCAGTTCATATTGACTTACGAATTAAGTAAACATACCACTTGATGCCTTTTTTTATGCCCTTTTCAAATTTAATAATAATTTTTGTCCGAAATGAATTTTACCCCCACCCCTATATACATCAATTCAGGGTATATATTTGCACATTAGGGGGGAAGGGGTAAAGTTTAGACTTACCTCTCATTTACATCAGAACTAAAATTTACCCCCCCCCAATGTGCAAATATATAGGCTACCCTGAATTGGTATATATAGGGGTGGGGGTAAAATTCATTTTGGACAAAAATGATTATTATATTTGGAAAGAGTATAAAAAAGGCATCAAGTGGTATGTTAACTTAATTCGTAAGTCAATAATATGAACTGCGAAAAATTTACCAAAGTGTGTCACAGGAAGGTATTTTGAAATACCTATCTCAACTCTTTCTGCCTCTAAAGGGCATGACCTTTGATGACCTTTAAAAACCCTTGTTTCATAGAAGTGAAACCTTGTAAAATAGATCTTCTATGTTAATGAAGTACAAGAGAAGTACTTTCAGCTTCACAACTTTGCTCAATCCCAACCTAAGAGGTACCAAAGATCTGCAAATACGTTTCATAAATTTTGAAAAAAATGAATTGACGTGGCTTAAAATTCTACTCAAATAACAGGAATTGCATTATCAAAACTAAAACCAGAGACAAAGAAACTGAAAAGTGAAAATTAAGGTACAGTGTTGTTTTGTCTACATTCCAATTGGTAATAGACTTGTCAAGTAGGTAAATTGCCCTCTAAGGTTTAGAAATCAGAAGGGGGTTGTCATAGGAGGTTAACCCACTTTCCAAGTTTCCAGTACTCAACCCTAGCTTTGCAATACCTTTCTGGAGTATGTTTTTGGCCCAGGATTCATTGCTGAAAGTTTCATTCTCCTAACCTAACCCATTTCCAAGATAGCCAAAAGTAGCTTGTCTAAAATTTTACCAAATATGCATGCTTTTTTTATTTACACAGATCTTACCTTCTTGTAATATGTCTTCATAAATACCATACACAGTTTCACAAGTTTCACCTAGTTTTTTGTATCTTGGCAAACTTACTGCCCCAACAGAGCATGATCTATTTCGAAAATATTCCTGAGGAGTGGGAGAAGGAGAGTCAGCACCACGTAGGAGCTCTTTGCCTCTTCTTTCTTTGCTTCCTACGTCCTTTGAACTATGAGAGAATTTTTTGAAAAAGCTCACAACATCATGAACACTGGGCAAATGTCCTTGTAGACTAGGTAAACGCCCATGTTTAAATGACTTATCAGCATCAGTTTCAGATGTTAAACGTTTACGTCTGGGCACGTCTACTTCGTCATCTTTATCACTGCGAGTAGAATGTCTACGGAAACGTGCAGATATTCGAAGTATGTCAGGCCTAGGATGTTTTGAGGGTAGTTCACCACTGGGTGAAGTTGACATATTTGATCCACTATCCATGTGGTGCCTTGGGGACTTTTTACTACACTTTTGAGGCAAGGGTGGCTCATGTGGTGAAATAGCAGCTTTTGAAATTCTCTCAGAAACTAAAGGATATTGAGGTCTCCCGTTCATAGCATTTGTCTGGTCATTACTGGTTAAAGGTTCAATACTGATGTGACAATTTTGTGGATCAGGAGGTACTGATAGATCTCTTTCAAGACTAGAAGCATCCATTTCCGTAGAGCCCTGTTCCAAAGAAGATTGCGACCGTGAGTCATGAGGTATTGTGTGTGGGACCTCAAAGTGCCCAACTTGTCCATTATTTGACACTAAAACATTTTCGAACATACTCAATTGTCTTGATAAATCGGGACAACACTGAGCTCTTTCTACTACACAGAAATCATCACTGAAACTGTCAGGTTTCAGATTGAGGGAAGCAATACTATCCACCATTGAAACCATGTGTTCATCCTTCGATTTTTTACTTCTATCCATTCTTACGGAAAAACCAGTTCTTTAGCACTGTGTCAATACTCACGTAATACAATTCACATTCAAGCTATGACACAATACTAAACCGGCAAACTGGCATGGGAACAACGCAAGTGCGCTTGTTTACAAACTTTTCCCTAAAGGCTAAATCTACGTCATAAAATAGAAATTGCGAGTCTGCAAATTAGATAAAAACAAATTAGAATTCCAACAGTTTCAGAAAACTAGATTATTATCCGATTTTCCAGCTATAACACAAGATTAAGGTATAAAAACGAGAATTTACAACCTGAATAGTTTTCTTAAAAAATAAACATGTTATAGATTTTACAAAAAAAACTAGTTAACAAATGAAACGATAAAGTCAAATTTTCGAAATCAATAAGCAAACATCAAATCCTTAATCTGACTGACTAAAACCAGTAACATAGGATTCGATGTGAGGGTACCCCCAGGGGCAAATCTCCAGCATTTTTATTGGGGGGGGGGGACAAGAGGGGTTCATATCTGGATAGTCAAACGGCATGGGATGTATAGTATTTTTTCTACACACTATTTGGGAGGGGGGGGGGAACTGCCCCCCTTGCCACCCCCAAACGACGCCCCTGGATACCCAACAACAAAAAAAGCAATTGTACTGTTCTATGAGCTAGGTAAGACGCGAGAAGTGAATTTTGGTTAATGCTAATAAAATAAAACAAAATGTGATGAAAATATAATAGTTTAGTATCAAATTTCGACTATATCTTTGAACATTAGGGGGTGGGGATAAAGCATAACATATATTAAATACGCAACCTAACCTAGGTACCCCCCCCCCCCTAAACCCAAAAAACTAAAGCTTAAATATAGTTCCCGGAGTGAGAAACCCCTTGTTTATTCAGCGTCTCATAGGAATTACCGGGTAATGCCTATTTGATCTTTGCTTTTCTTAAGTGGCTGTCTCGCGTGTTGCGTAGCTAATAGAAGAGTACCAAAGCAATTTCTGCAGCCAAAACCTATGCAATAGGAAATTTATACTTGTTTTTCAGAGAGGGGAGAGGGTTCGACAACCCTCTTCCCATAATTAGGCTACGTAGTTTTCTGAAAAGTTATTAAATTGTAAATCCTCATGTAGGGGCGAAAAAAGCAAGGGTGCCCGGGAAAAGCTTTCCCAATGTGGTGGACATCCAGAAAGGTTTCCAGGAATGGAAATTCCACATATTTTTGTACCTCCAGGATTACAGGATGGGCAGTAACCGCATAGCTTTCTGACATGGGCACCTTTGCAAATACGGGGCAAGACCCACTACTTTTTGAAAAAGAAATGGAAAAGGGTTTCTAATAAAAACATGCATTTTAAGGCTGCAGCACATACCTAGCCAGTGGCTGATTTCACCGATACAGTGTCCCCAGCACCCACTTTGAAGTTACCTGTGATTTTTTATTATTATTATTATTAAGGATGTAAAAAAGAAGTTGTTTTGGGCCCGTCCAATTTAAAATCTTATGATTTTAAATATTGCATATAAGTATCCTATTTGTTCTATGTAATTTATGTTTTTTTGCATTTTTTTTCTATGGTCTTTGTCTGGCTACACAGTCTACAAAGACTTTGAGAATTCCCAGCATTTTTGAAAGTTTGCGCATTAAAAATCAAATGCTGAGGCGTCAGGACCTGATTTCTTGGAAAAATCTTCAGTACCCCCCATCTAGCTCAGGCCAGATTACACCTATCTGCATTAAGGGTTCGGAGCGGTTCAGTATCAGCCATACTGACCCTCTTTCCCGCGGAATTTATGCAGCGTTTTATCTGTGTTCAACTCCAGAATTCCCATTTTGCATGAATTACATTTAAACTTTCAGATTTTTAGTCTGATAAAGAAAACACTTGGCAATAATTACAAGCGATTATCAGGTTAGTATTGGAAAATTTGAAATATTTGAAAAAGGGGGAAATGAGCCAAAAAAGTTGCTATCTTGATAATAATTACCCTATCAAAGTCAAGGGGTGTGAAAGGCCCAGAGCGGAGGTATAAGTGGTCTATGTACAAAATACAGAATTCTATATTTTTCCTTTTTGTATACCCAAATTCACGGCACCAGATGCTTCTTAGTGTCTCATGTGCCGCAATTTCTTTACCTCATACCAACCACTTCGAGGGAATAGTTGTCTGTTGTATCTTCTTTTTAAGGAACCAACATACACTTTTTCACGGAAAACGTCCCCAGGAAGATCACTCCAGGCAGAAGTCCGACCAAATGAAGTTCAACTTCCGGGACTTGGTTCTTGGCATATTTTGGGTAAGGTAATTGGATTAACTGGTGTGCCTTCCGTGTGTTTTACTACTTGGACAGACATAAGTACTGCGGACAAGACAAGCAGGACTTGTAAATCAGTATGATCGAACTAGATGTAAGAAGATTTCAGCTGCGAAGTGAGATCTCCGGCTTTCTTCCTCAAGAAATTCTCGCCTGATCGACGTTAGCATTCCAAGATAGATCTGCGGAGAAGAGGTTCCCAGGAGAGGAGCTCATCTATTATTATCTTCTTTGCTTTATTCTTGAAGACGAAGTCAGGATGGGGGGCATAGCACATTCAATCAGAAGAATAGCAGCTATATTGTCCTTGGTAAATTGAAGTTGACCATCCAAGCATCAGGTCGCTTCACTTTTTTTTCGCAAAAAATCCATCTGTATGAGCGGGGAAGCACCAGCTGATATAGAAGAAAATTTTGGGAGGGTCTGGCGATGGATAGAGGACAGCAAAAAATACCATACTGAGTTTAAGGTTGGTAGTTTTTAGTTTACAAACTATAAGCTATACACACTACACTACAACACCAAGCTTAGCCGGCAAGCCGTTTTTGAAAAAAAATAGATTAATTAAGCGATTTGCCTTTGGAAAGTCGTTTGTGTCTCTGTGTAGGTCAAGTTTCAGAAAACATACTCTGTTTCACAAATGCTGACCGCTTCTCGTGCTGCCAGGAATGCTCTGCGGGAATCAGCTAAAAAGTGTCATCCATTTCATGCCTTCAGAAAAATCATAAAAACGCTTTTTGACTTCTTGGTACTTTTTTGAATGCAGCCTTGCGTTTGATGTCACTGGGCCAAGTTGGAACTCTTAGTGTTTTTATTGCTTTTTGCGCATTACACTTTGCTCTGGCTTGATTTTTAGCGAGTAGTCAATGAAGGGCGGCTGCTCGTCATTTCCTTGTTTAATATTTTTGTTTTCTTTCTTTTCTGTTTTTTTTTCCCTGCATTTTTGGCCATACAGCCTTGCGCGGGGGATACTTATATGATGATGTGTGTGCTTTTTTTTTTTTTTTTTTTTTTTTTTTTTTTTTTTTTTTTTTTTTTTATGCTTGAATAAATGTCTATCTATCTAGTCAAATGTTGCAAGAATTTTCAGTACAACAAAGGTGTTTGGGAAAACATATTCTTGACAGCTGTTAAGCGATGAACAGTGGTCTTTGGTTTTTCCATTGTATTGTCCGATCAATACTTCTTCCAAATTTCGAAATCCATGTTAAGATCTTTCTCCGTCTCCAAAAGGAGCTCCTTGTATTTTTCGTACCCTGGTTGAAATAAAGTCAGGATCAATGCAGACAACTTTGCAGCATTAGTAAAATGAGAATTGAATCATTCCTTAAAACCTAACACCAAGATCTCTAGGGCTGGAATGAGAACTACCATTCTATACTGACTTTCTGGATTCATCTTGAGCACCCCTGCTCGCCATGTAGAATGTTACGCTATGCGTTGCTGCGTAGCCTTGATAGTGGAATCTTAACGACCATACTCTCAATTTCTTGGAAAAGGGTTTTGAATGCAATTTCTGCTTGGATGAGCATATGCCGTTTTTTTTTTCGTTTTTTTTAAACCTTTTTCTACAAACTCCATACAGTTGATAATACACTTAACTTGATATTTCTTTGAAAATACCAAATCTTACACTGACAAAAATTATATCAAATTTGGAACTGGTGTCCTGTACTGGATGAATGAATAAGTGAAATCTTTCAAAATTTTATTGGGTCAAAGGGATGACTGCATTGTGACTTTATCTACAAGCAAAGCCAACAACGAATCCAAGAGAACCTTGAAAGCATCCTAAAAATCTAGTGTGCTCGATGAATAAAAGGGTACCACTGGAGCCTTTGGGGAACCTAGGGCCCCCCTCCATCGATCCATTGAGGCTTATGTATTCAGGCTTAGGAACAATATTTCGTGTGGTAGTATTACTGGCGAAGCAACCCAGGGAGCTTGTGAGACTGTGTCCCAAGCCATTGAGGTAGAACAGGAAAGGCACAGACTTAAAGATACCTTGGGTACGCCTGCCAACTAAGGACGGTCTCAGAAAATTAACCCGTCGAGCCTACACGTACTATATGATCATACCGATAGTTATCAATCTCTTTTAGCAGAGATCCACGGACACTACATGCATAAAGTTTCTTGAATGAGCCACGAGGTCATACTTTGTCATTTTGGCAATGTCAAATGACAATGGCCTAATGCCGTGTTCTTTTGCCAATATTTAATCCAATCTTGATGCCGAGCAACTATGGAGTCTAGCGTTGAGCGTTTTCGGTTAAATCAATTTAATTTGTCACCTAAAAGGTTGTTTGAGCCAACGTACTTTGGCTCGCTATCTGGTTTTACTGGGTTGACACTGGTAGATTTCAATATCAAAGCTCCGAAGCAAAATGAAAAAAGCAATGACAAAGATCCGGATTTTTACCAAAATTTAACCCCTAGCCTTCATTTTGAAATAATATTTTTAGACTAAGCATTCAAGTCGGATGTTGTGGAGGTAGCAATTTCCACTTATTACTGAATGGTTTCGAGTACAAAATGGAAGATTGTGTTCATATTCTAACTCAGATAGAGGGTGGAGAACACCCCACAAGAACGACATTTGTCTGTTACACTTTCAACCCCTTTAAAAATGATAAGTCTTGACCTGGAAACTGATTTATACCCCTCCCACAAGCTCAAGGAAGTTCTGTCGGGGTAAGCCCTTTTTCCAGGGGAATTTTGCAGTGATAATAAAATGGTAGTAAAAAATAAAGAGAATGTACATATGAAGGACATTTTTTTTTAAATTCTAGTACCTTTTTTAAGAAGCAAGAAATATCAAGCCTCAAGGAACTACGGTTTTCATCCTTTTATGCTGTAGAAGACAATTTTGGCTGGAATAGGCGAAAACATCATAAGACACCAAAATCGCAATACGCATATTCTGGTCAATGTGTCTAAAAGCCTTACATAAATTGTTATTCCCATGCGGTTAAGTATCAGCTTCTTAAAGCACGTTCTTGTGTAATATTTTTATTATTTATTATAAACAAACAAAAACGGACAGTTATTACAATGATATCTTTCGCCTGAAAGCAAAAGACTGACGTTAAAATTTAAAACGAACAGAAATTGTCCTAAAAGAGACTACCGCCCCTCGTAGTCTCAATACTTGCTCCTTATGCTAAATTTAAACTCACGTTCTACTGAAAGCTTATTAGAATGCAACATATTAACTTTGGTTGATTTATATAGTCTTTCAAAAGATTTGGAGTGAAAATTTTGGCTAATTACATTTTTACTGAAAACCCTTATTTTAAAGGAAGTACACTGGTGTAAGTGCATTATTTACTTACTAAGTTATGTCCCGTATATCCTCACAGAGTGTATTAGGGTCACTCTTTTAACAGGGCATAACATAGAGCTTGATATGATGATCGATCTAGTGTTGAAAGTTGAAAGGAAACTGGAACCTCGTGGGAGGGTTTAAAGCGTAAGGCTTGGAATAGATTGGGGGGGGGGGGAGAAGAGTGTGCGCAGCTGTGTTGGACACAGGTGGCTTGGTGCAACAGTTTAGCTGTTAGAAGTAGCAGCAGGCATTATCTCTTGACGTTGCCTTATTTATTTCGGTGGTCTGTTATTCAAATGTTTCTTTTTGTGTTGTTTTGACAAAATTAAAAATACAATTTTGGGCCAGTCAGGGTTTGTGATGGTTCATTTAATTCAACTAGTATTATCACTTTTAAAAATGAAAGGACAATAAATTCAAAAGTCCAAAAGTCCTGGCGTAAAATCGTCACATGATCTAATTTAGTGTCTTTTGATTTGACCTGCTGCCTTTCTATAGAGATCCAGTATATCAAAAACTTCGTAATTCATCAGTGTTCTCGCAAACAAGCCAACAAAGGATCAAACGGACACTGAATCCTATCTAATCGTCTTTGGGCTGATCCTTCGCTTTAAGATCATTGAAAATACAGAAAAAAGCTACCTATTGCTCTATTCCTTTTTGATGTATGTGCCTTTTTAAAACCGCAAGCAAAGGAAAAATAGGTTTTTATATTCCTAACACTATCGAAAATCTGGAAGTGCGGCAGCCTATACAACAGTCTAACTGTGCCGATTGCTCTGTATGGAAATGAGAGTTAGATTCTTGTGACAGAAATAGAGTGTAACCTCCTTGCGTTCGAGATTTACTGCCTCCACATCATCACAAAGATGAATTACACCAACCATGCGACAAACGAGGAGATACGAAGGCGGCTGAATATCACAACACACTTCTGAAAAAAATCAAATAGGAGCATTTGCAAAGGCTTGGGCATGTCAAAAGAAAGGCCCCCGATCGTTTTTCAAGAATAACACTTGAAGGCACGATAGATGGACTATGACCACGAGAAAGACTAACTATCCAGATCATCATATCAAGCTCTGGGTTATACCCTGCTAAAAGGAGTGGCTCTAATACACTCTGTGAGATATACGGGACTTAACTTAGCAAGTAAACAACGCACTACATTATTATAATGTAGTTAAAAATGCACCACAGGTCCCCTAGTGGATCTATTACTTCGTTTATGAAAATTCTGGAAGAGGTTTTGGACTCAGTCCAGAAGCATCCTTGTGAACTAATCCTTATGGGCGATTTCAACTGCAACCTGCTGGACCAAAATTCTGCTTCAGCTATAGATTTTTTGTCGATGATGCTCTCTTCGGGAACTTTACCATCAGTTTTATACCAACCCATGTTACGCATTACGCATGCATCTCTCATAGATAATATTTTTTCGTCACTAGATGTCTTAGATAATTCGGTGCTGATTAGTGATATTTCTGATCATTTTCCCACTAGTTCCCGATATAAGAGTGTTGATCAAGCTCAGCGTATAGCATCACCCTCTAATCTCCCATTTTCTGTTTTGGTGATACTGAGCTGAGTCTACTTAGTTCTCATCTGACTGGTCAGCCATGGGATAGTTTGGTTTCTGAATCGGATTTTAACCGCTCTTTTGATTTCTTTTATGATTTAGTGAAAAAAGGTATCCTTGGAGATTGCCATCAGGGTCCAGCGCCCCATACTTCGAAAAGGATAGCATCGCTGAATCCACGGATGACTCCAGGTCTCCATAAAAGCTGGAAAAGGAAAAATTATTTGTGGAAGCTTTACAAGGCTTCATCATCTGCAGCTCATTATCAACGGTTCAAGGCCTATATGAGTATATTTAATTCTCTGTGTCAGAAGGCTAAGTCTCAGTATTATCATAGGAAATTTTCTGAATGTGGAAAAGATGTTAAGAAGACATGGTATTTAATTAATTCGGTTCTTAGACCTACTCCCCCTTTGCCTTCAGTTCCAACAACGCTGATAGTTGAGGGTAAAACCATCCAAGGAGAAGAAGATGTTCAGCTAGAGCTTACCTCGTATTTTGCTAATATAGGGAAGACAGCTGCTTCCTCTGCAAGCTCTGCAACTTCTCGTTGGGATTTCAGAGCCTATCTTGGACCCCTATGTTTAAAGTGAATGGTCTTGAACTCTGTTTCTGAGTTTCAGGTAGCTCGTATAATCAAAACTCTTAGGCGGCGTTCACATGTGTGTCTAGCTAGAATCCCATGTCTAGCCAGACTTCAATGTCTAGGCAACGACCGTTCACAAGTAAAATTCGGTGCTTAGCTAGACACGCTAGACAAGGCGCTTGACTAGACTTTGAGCTTTAGACTCTAGAACTCAATGCCTAGGATTTTCGATTACAGTCAATCAGTGTGTCAAATTCCACTATTTTCGTCATCTATTTTTACATTTTTAAACTAAAATTTAATTTTTGTTTTCTCATTATTTTTTTATTTTTTATTTTAGGCAAATCTGCAATACCAGACATAATAGTGAGGCACAATAAGGCAATTGTTTGGCTTATCGCATCCATTACCTTGTGACACTAAAAATAGAGATTACAATTTGCCCACATAAGCTCTCCTGATTGGCTAGAAATGACAACTATAATCTATTTGAAACTAAATTTGTAGTTTTAGTTAAGCAACGAATTTTACTTGTGAACGGTCGCTGCCTAGACATTGAAGTCTGGCTAGACACGTGTCTAGACATGGGATTCTAGCTAGACACGCATGTGAACGTCACTTTCAAGGATCATCGTCACAGAATTTCAACAAGGGTTATTCGTGCCATTCTGCCAGCTATTCTGGCACCATTGGCTTAGCTTGTCAATCTGTCTTTCGAGATATGAATTTTCCCTGAATCTCTCTAACTAGCTAAGGTTATAGTGCTGTATACAGGTGGTTCTCGGAGTGATCCTCTAATTATAGGCTAATTTCTCTCATATCTGTTTTCAGCAAAATTTTTGAGAAGGCTATGCTATCCAGGCTTCTTAGTTTTCTGGATGCAAAATAATTTTTGCATGATTCGAGTTTGGATTCCGAGCGAATCACTCTACAGAGCATATTTGCGCCGCTCTCTTGAATTTCATTCATTCGGCAATAGATTCTGGTAATATCCCGGCTGCTTTATTTTTCGACGTTCATAAAGCTTTTGATTCTTTGACCCATCGGATTCTTCTTTGGAAACTATCGCATATTGGTATAAGATCAAATGCTTTCTCCTGATTTGAATGATATCTTTCTGGTAGGCTTATTTCAATTGATCCACTTTTCCGAAGCCCTTCTGAAGTAGATTATGGCGTCCCTCAGGCATCTTCTGTTCTTGGCCCCGTTTTATTTCTGATTAATGTTAATGATCTGATTTCGGCAGTTAAAAATACCAAGCCTCTAGCATGCTGCTAGTTATGTCATCCGGATGTTTGTTCGTGTTCCAATACTACTTCTAATGAAGATTTTCTCGTTGCCTTTGCAATGACACCGCTCTTGGGACCCTTGGGAGGACGGAATGTGATATCAAGTCTAACCGTGTGGCAATATTCGAGAGATTTATTTCATGGTTTGAGGTGAATTTCTTGGCCTTGAATGTTGGCAAGTCCTTTTTTTTCTGTTCTCGAATTTGTATAGTTTTCCCTCAGCTTACACACCTTCAGATGTCACAAGGCTCCTTGTTTAGACCAGATAATCGGGTGGCCCGGTTTCTTGGTATTCTGCTTGATGGGAACCTTTCATTTAGAAACCTTGTAGCAAAGATAAGGGTTAAGGTCTCACGGAGTTTGGGTATCCTTAAAAACCCAGACACACATTTCCTTGATCTATTCTGAAGCTTCTTTTTTTCTGCCTTGTCCAGTCATACGTTTCGTATTGCCCAATTGTATGGATGTCTACTTTTCCTTCTACACTGTGGTCAGTTTCTGTCATGCATAATAAAGCACGGCGTCTGGTTATGGACGCCAACCGTTTCCTCCCCTAAACCGCTCTTAAATCTACAGTCTATTTACATTCTTTCTTGTGCTTCTTTTGTCTTTCATCAGCTTCATGGCAATCTTTCAAAATCTCTTCAAAAAAACTCCTGTGTTTATTTCTGATTCAGCTCCATGTAGTCTTCATTCTTCACGTAATGTCTGCATTCCTCCTACCCCTACTCTGCGGTCAGATTTCAATCTCTTCATTGCTTATCAACAGGTGTGGAATTTCCTACCTTCTTCAGTACAGAGATGCCACTCGTTTGGGACTTTTGAAAGGATTCTTAAGGACCATTTAGTTAACAATCAAACAGAATAGCATTTTGTTTTTTATATGTTTTATTTTTTGTCTCTGAGGAGTTGATGTCCCCTGAGCGTTTATTTCATGGTGTATGGATGTCTTCTCTGCGTTTTGACTCCCAAGCCTCGGGTATGTTCTCTTTTTAATCGGCCCCAGACGGATGGCCAAAAAGCCCAGTCTTTGGCAATCTGTCATCCTTCATCTGGAAACGTAACCTAGCCATCTTAACCTTTCTTTTGTTCTTGAACTAGAAAGTGGAATCGAACCGTATTTTTCGAAAAGCTTATTGTTTGATATACGGGCAGCCAAATGAGTACCTACGACTTTTTTTTTTTTGTCTCAGCCTTTTTATACTCACCATGTCAGAAACCAGACAAACTGCCATATTGTGCGCGAAACGGTGGTATTTTGTGCCATTTCCTACATTATTGAGTATCCTGAGTGTGTGACGCTGGGTAGAATACCTCCTTGATACGGACACAAAATTGAGGGTGTCTTAGGCATCTTAGCAAATGAAGCGTAGTCGCGTGAATTTTTCATTAATATCTACCAAACTTATGAAGCTGATGGGCTGAAAAAATAATTTTCAGCAGCTTTTCAAAGAATTGAGGGACTAAAGAGGCCACTACAGTCTACCTACCCATCTTAGTGCTAGATCTAACGCAGGTAAGCAGCATTTCGAGGTGGCATCTGCTGGATGGATAAAGCTGGAAAGCTGGTTAGACTCCCTTTGCATTGATTTTATTAAGAAAATTCTGTGATGTTAACGCAACCCTAAAGAAACTTGTTTCAGATAATTGGCCCAGGTTGACTTCCTGCTCATGAATCACTGCTCAGGATCACGAGATTGTATGATAATAGTTTTAGTTCGGCTACACTGCACCAGGTTGAGCAACATTAAACAATGCATTATGTTTAAATTTTTCTCTTCGTTTCATTATCCCAATTATCTCTTTAGAAGCATAAATTATTTCAGACTAGTTTTTGAATATCTTCAAAATCTAGTACGATTTAGCCTGCCATCTAGTCAGTCTTTTTTAGGATACTACTTCGAAATCTATTACGATTTAGCCTGCCATCTAGTCAGTTTTTTTTAGGATCCTACTTCAAACCTTACTGTTGGCAATTTTTCCAAAAGTTTTTCTTTTCCGGAATATTAAAGCTGCTCTTGTAATTTATACAAGATTAAGAAAAGTATACGCTGACCAGTAGTTTGCAATATAAAAAGGAAGATCATTAGTAGGCATACATGTATTTTTATTTCGCGCCGATTCCTATCGTAGTTCCTAATATCAAAAATCTGAATGAGGAATAATTTGGATAAAGCTATTTCCTGGATCCAGCAAAGAAAAATTGATAATTAAGCGTTGATAACGAAAGATTGGCCTTTATAAACAAGGCTACCCACTCTCATTTCCGGGAAAAACAAAAAATCGATCGAAACAATATTAAAAAACAAATATGTTTTTGTTTTTTTCGGACAAGTAACGACTGACATTAAAACTGAAAAAAGGAAAGGTACCTTGAACTGTGGAAGCGGGGAGGGGTCGTCCCCCGTCAACTTCACAAAAGAAAAGTTCAAGTTACTGCTTGCTTTACTAAAAATCACTGCAGAACAGCAAATGTCCAATGGCAATTACAACTTCTTATTGTTTCCAAGAAATAGAAGTATTTTCCTATTTTCAACGAACGCATTGAAAAATTGTTATTATAAATAAAATACATGCAGCCACTTAAACATCACGAATACCTAGTTTAAAGAAGCAACATCCCCCAACCATTTATGATCTCTTGGGTCTTTTTAAGTTTAAAGTCGGCCTTTACTTTATTTTTCTTCCTATATAGAAATAGAAGTTTCTACAGTACGAAGTGACTAATGCACAACCTTTTGGGCATTGTTTGCTGTTACTAGACTTTAAGTCTGTATGCGTTATGTACCTGTTATTGCTGACCAGCAGGTTGAGCCTAGAATCTGATTTTCATCTATTTTACTGACACCAACTTTGTACTGTACTAAGTTTATTCTTGGATTCGACCTCTGAATCCAAAGCCCTAAATATTCTATGATGAAATCGTTCTAGAACCGTTCCTAAGGCCCTTAATAACCACCTACATTGTTGGAGGGGCGGATACAGGATTTTCTTGGGGGGGGGGGGGGGGTGGCAAAATAAGTTTATCCGAGAAACTTGCGTTAGGAGCAAGTTTGATTAACGCAAACTTGCGTTAATTAAGTAAATTACACTAATTTAAAGAACGTTGGGGGGGGGGGCGCCCCCTTACCTCCCTCTGGATCCGCCACTGCATTGTTGTCTAAATTTGCCAAAAACTGTGAATTATTGTGTGCAGTTTTTTTTCACAATACATCCTGAATGGGGTGCTACTTTCCCATGATAGGACGCGCTTTTTTTTTAAACAGTATGCCACTCAGGCAAAGCAAACATATTTATACAAAACTTAATTTGAGTTAGCTATGATAATTATGGGTTTATTGCAACAATATAACGACTTTGCTTTGCTGAGTTTGTTGGTGAAATGCTAACGAACTGAATGAACTGCTGCTTCCTACAGAAGGAGAACAAGTATGTGGGAACAAACATAGTCCCAGTATTCATTAGAGTAAAAAAAGATTGAAAACCATTTTTAAGTTCCCCTAAACCACCTGTATCCTAGGTTTGTACTCATGTAGTCTCTAACTGATTCGAAACTGAACTAGACTCTTTCACAGGGTGTTTTGGCCCAAACTTTTGTTATTTTTATGCGGTTGTTTAAAATCAAAGGACAATATTATCAAAATGACAGAAATACAATACATATATTTCCATAAAGCGGAATCAATATAATGATGTGGGATTTTGCCTATCTATTACCTTTAAGGAAGTAATCTATTAAAAATCTCTACCCGTGACAGCAAAATCTAAGTCAAAGGACATGTGCTGGACTGAATGAGGACTCGGATAAAATTGAAGACATCCAAAAAAGAAGCCTGCGAATATTTCTTTTTAAAGAAGATGAAGTCCTCAGAAAAACTGCTATGCGAGAAATCCTAGAGTGCAGATTAATTAGGCCAAGTCCCTCTTTCACAAAAAAAATTATCTGCCAAATTGATTGCAAGGATATGAGTGTCAAAATGTGAGCAAAATCACCAGCACCAATATGTTCTGCTAAATGACCCCCTAAACACAACTGTACGATCATACAGTGCAAGGCTAGGGCTGGTGAAAAAAGGTGAAATCAGTGCTACTATGAGTTTCAATTTTAGCAATTATCTTTTTTTTTTTCAATCTGGCGCTAATTTTGAGAAATTCTGAGCCCTTTTTCGGAATACGGTTCCTTTCGGGAAACACATTTCTTTTTTAAAAACTTACTTTTCTTATAGTAAAGTATGACGAAAGCAGATCTGGGTAAGAGCTATCATTTCTAATTAAGTATCAATTGGGAAATTTCCCCCATTAGCTGTTTCCGAAAAATATGTGTTCGTTAATCTGGTCAGTGGCATGCTACTTGCTAGGTAGCAGGTATTGTTACAACCGTAATCATGGTTGTAAATCAGTTTCTTTGTGATTTTTATAACTGTTTTTCGCCCAGCCCACTTTCTATTGTTTGTCTAATATGAAATTGTCCGCAAATTCATGGTCAGTTTCTATTTACAACTTCATTAGAAGAAAATTCTGGAAAAAAACTAATTGGCTTATTTGAACTTATTCTGTTGAGCAAACTACTTGGGTGCTTAGTCACGACCTCAAACAAAGAAAAACATACACAGAGCCGAGAGAAATGAGGATTCAGGAACGTTTCTTGAATATTTTTTTTCTTCAACAAAAATTAAAGATTTAGTGTCAGTTTATTTTTGTTCCTGTTTCAAATGTATCTCTCTCACGATCCATGTTTTTTTTTCTTTTCTTTTTTAACTTGAATTTGGACCATATGATGCTGTGGCCTTCGGGCTATATTTTATAGGGCAAACCACATGCTAAGAGTCAACCTCAGAAACTCCATTTTTTTTTATCAAAGATTAAACGTATTAATCCAAAAATCCAGCTTTTTTTCGATATCTCATTAGCTAAATGTGTGCTTGAAACAAGGCCAAATAGTTCGATGAACCATAAAGAAATTACTAAAATACATTTGTAACAAAGCAACCAAAAAACTTCTCCCCTTTTTAAAAGAGAATTTGTACCTATCTTAATTCCATATTTCAATACTAAAATAGAATTGTAGAAATTTGGAGGATCTTTGTTTAGGAATGAAACCCTCCAAACACGCGCACACAGGTATTTCATCTTGTAACGCAAAAAAAAAAATTAATTTAAAATATTTGTAGACTTATCTCATACCCTCTGTCTCGGTGATATATTATGTGATTATGCATCAATGAAATTATGGGAAAATCGTAAGCAGCTAAAATTTTCTGAGTTTTTATAGCCCCTTCCTCCTCCACAGGTAGTTGCCTCGGTTTTTTAGACATAATATAGCTAGCGCAAGGCCTTGGGTCAGGTATGTACACATATTTGGGTTTATGCGGGGTGGGTGCAACAGTTTGAAACGACCCATTAAAAACATTTGAAGCGAGATTTCCGATGGGGCGTAGATCTAAAAAATCTTTCGCCAAGCTTAAGGGCCTGGGTTGAGAAGAAAACGCACAGCCAGGTACACTATCGACAAAGGAGGGCCCAAAACCCCCTTCCTTGCCCCTATATACCAGCAAGACTCATCAGTTACATAAAATATCGATGAACGAATTGACTTCTTCTAAACTGAATTCCTACATACAAGCCTACGCCTCTTGTAGATTGGGATGCCAATTAAAACACAATATAAACAAATAGAAAAGAAAACTTACCAGTGTCTTTTCCATGTGCACCTTTCTGAAAAATAAAACACAAGAATAAGGATTTGAAAGCTGAAATTCAAATAGCTAAGACATTAAATGGCAAATACAGGTAATTCTAATGTGCGAGGACTGATCAAATTTACGTTTGCAAAACTAACTGTTAACACTGCAGGAATGAGGGTAAAGTTCCAAAAGAAGAGAGCAGATGCATCACTGAGAATTTACAGATGATGTATCATTGAGAAGAAGCCACATGTAGTGCACATAAAACTATTTTTGCTTAAATTTAGATGGGGGCATAACAAGATTAAAAAAAAATCATGTATTTCCCAAGCAAGAAATTTGACAAAAGTGAGAAATCCTATTTGTTTTCTTTTTATTTAGAAAATATGCAGTGGTATAAAATTATGAAGTTGTTACGTTAGGATTGCGAAGTTCCATTCTGCCTCAGATACATTCACGTTATATTAGACACACTTGGCTACACAAACCTGGAAAATGATTTCAATTTCTACCAACATCCTAGTACATCCTAGAACGCAACAATAACTACGCTATCAAATTTCAACTGATTTTACCTTCATGTTTTTTTAAAGTAAAAAAATGATTATATCAAAATTGGTATCAACATGGAAAGAAATCGTAGTTCGAAAGCTGGTGGAAAGTACGCTCGTACTGCATAACTGCGGTCGATTTTAGCTTGAAAAACACTCCGCCTGTCCAGCTCTACAAAGTATTTTTGATGTAGCTTGCAGCTATTTTAGGACACACAATGCTTTAAGAATACTTTATCAATTGCTGTTTTAGTTTCAATAAGGGCGTCACAAATTACACGGGTGAGTACCATAAAACCGCTGAAGAATCAAGATAATGGAAGTGATCATTGTTAAAACACGAAAAGCTGCAATTTGATTCCCTCCCTGTTTGTTGTGGTATTCCTCAGGGTAACCTACTGGGTCCACTTGTGCTTCTGTTAGTGGTCGATAGCCTTAATTCGACTGAATATTTGCCCATTCTCTCCGTCTATGCATATCTTTCAACAGGCAACTGCTTGAATGTGCCCGCCTTAAGTGGCGTCGTGGCTATTTTAATGAGCTTTTCAAGAAAATTGAACGTATCCAAAAGCCTACCGTCGAAATCATCAGCAATACTTAACTTCTGAACCATTGGTCAGTTGCTTTGCTTTGCAATGATAACCAGCTGGGCGAAGTGCATGTCTTAAAAGTACCCTAATAAATTGCCACATGTCAGGCAGCTACCGAAAATAGATAAATTTTCAAAGCACTGGTATCAACAAACTGCCAAAATTGGCAAGGCGATTAGGATTGAATCATTACACGTAGGAAAGGATACTGTCGCGAAAAATGGACTGAGAAATTATTAGTATAACTAGAGGAGGTAATCTCCTTCTTCCCTGCCACTGCTTTACTTAAAAAAAAAGAAAAATTACCTGAAAGCAAAGAGCTATGTCAAAAATCAAACTAAACAGAAAAGATCCCCCTATTCTTGAACCTCCGTGTCTTATGGCGAAGTCTAACTTCTCTTTAAATAGACAAAAAGTAGCCTATACGCTTTATCACAATACTTCTAGAATAAACATATGAATTTATATATTATGAGTGTGAGAAAATATGAGTACATAATGAATATTTATGAACTTTTTAGAAATACAAATGTCCTTAGGTTGAAATTAATAACGCTGGTACTGTTTTGTAAGAGATTGAAGGTTTTGCAAAGTTTTTTGGGAGGGTCAAAAATGAGGTTTAGATATAGATAAATCAGTTATATTAATTTTTGGAAAAGATGAAAGGGAAAAGAATCAGTTTTGTTTTAAAAGGAGAGTTACGGATTTTTCTTATTTGGATGTAATATTACAAGTTCAGGAAGGTGGGGTGACCAGGTACAAATGGCGAGTTGGAAAGGTCAGAAGACTTCATGGACGTAACTAAGAGCCCCCTTAGGCGTCTAGTACCAGCAAATATTAAGGTACAAAAGAGGATTTTTTAAAAGACAATAGGGTAAATTGTCAGTTATGGTAGGTGGGGGGGGGGATGAAAAAGAATAAAAATAGAAGGAGTATATTTGGGACATTTCAGGACACAATCAGGTTTAAGCAGGAAATTGTATAGTTTGGTGTAAGTGGGTGATCTAAGAGTACTTTCATTAAGGGCAAAAAGACTAGTTAGAATGATAGGATATACGGCAAAGGTCATTAGTTTCTTGAATAATAAGTCAGTAAATGCCGCTTGTCTGGAGTTGGTGCGGGATAGAAGAAAAAGCTCATGAGTTTCTCAATTGAGATCAATTTTAAACAATTACCGGTTATCAGTTGTTTGTGAAATGAAGGAAGGAGGATAGGACGGGAGATAGGAAATCTAACAAGACATTCATTGCCTGTGGAAAACAATTTGTTATTTGCATCTACATTCGGCAAAATATTTTGCATCAAAAACTTGAACGCTCGAACATTGCCAGCTGTTTTTTTTTTTTTTTTTCTACAAGCCAACAGAGTCTAGAATTCACCCTAATTTAGCAATACTCAAGAAATACTTCAAAAGAATCTAGATGGAGTCAATGAACTGCTCTTTTGAAGTCTTTGCAAAAGAGTAGTACGCCAATGATGTTGGTAATAATGCTAGCGTTCCGATCCTAATACAAGCCTAGAGAATTGTTTAATAAACAATTCAATTTATTTACTGACACCTAGTAGCTTGCCAGCAAGGCTAAACCCTCAGACAGAAGAAACAACAACAATTGACTTGGTATTATGGAGCCCAAGGATATACACTTAATTAAACATAGTATATGATGCTGGAAGTGAGTTGTCTAGTGATCATTATCCTATATTATGCACTCTTGATGAAGAAGTTCCTCCCAGGAGCGACGCAAAAAAAAAGATTTAAGATAAAATGTGAACTGGCCCCTTCTTATTGGGGCATTTGAAGAATTTGATGGGAAGTCATTAACAGATGAAGAAGTAGAATTGTCAAGGAAAATTGAATTATTTCAAGACACAATGATGAAAATAGCCAAAAATATAGTGCCATATCTGGAAGTGAGTGCTCACAAAGGCTCTATCTGGTGGAACAAAGAATGCCCTGAAGCCAAGCGGGATTTTATGAAAAGGAGAAGAATATATAATTCGGAATGGAGTCTACATAACCATATTGAAAAAAAAAACAGAGCATATGCCAAGCTCCGGAAAACAGTGCTGGAAGCTAAGAGAAAAGCATGGAGGAGTTTCATAAATAATCTTGACTTTAGAAAGCCCACTACAAAAGTGTATGAATTTATGAAAAAGATGAACAATGGACCTATTTCAAGCAGAAAAAACCCTCCAATAATGAATGGTACTACAGTTCTTGTAAACGAAAAGTAAAAAGTTGATGCAGCTACTAAGTTCATGAGCTCAGTGATTGGACGAAAAGATCCAAATTCCCAAAAGGAGAGAGAGATTGAGATGAAAGCCGGACACAGGGAAAAGATGAGTCTGAACAAGACCTTTCTCTGAACAAGAACTGAGGGATGCAATAAGAAACTTGCCAAAGACATCTCCGGGACCTGACAATATATTACCACAATTTGTTAAAGCACTCCCTACATCTTGGCTAAAAGTATCATTGGGAATAATAAATGATGCATGGAAGATGGGAAAATTTCCCGACGTATGGAAATACGGAGAAGCAGTGATGTTACCAAAGCCTGGAAAAGATCCTTCGAAGATTGAAAACTACAGATACATTACCCTCTTCCCCGTGATTGGAAAAGTGATGGAAAGGATGATCAATAAGGCTAGAAGTTGTGATGGACTAGAAAAAAATCCTGAAAGACATCCAATGTGGCTTTCGTAAAAACAGAAGTGCAGAGGACAGTCTTACATGCTTGAAACAGGAGGCACTATTCGCTTTGCAAAATGGATGGATACTAGCAGCTATTTTATTAGGTATTGAGGGTGCTTTTGACAACATGCTTCACAGAAAAATGATTTGAGGCCTAATAACAGCAGAAATCAAAGGTCAAATGCTAATGTTATTGGAAGATTATCTGAAAGGAAGAAGAGTCAAAGTAAGAACTGGAGAAACATTATCAGAGACTACAGAATTCCCCAAAAGACGGGGTCCCTCAAGGTTCAGCCTTGGGCCCTGACATGTATAATATAGGATCATTTGACATTCCTATTAGTGAAAAGGATGATGGTGGAACTGGTTTTGCGGATGATAATAATGTCTGGGTTATGGCCCGAGACACCTACAAAATAAAGACATTAATGGCCCAGGTCTTAGAGAAATTAGAAAAATGGCCTAAAGAAGCCGATTTGAAATTTTAATCAGCGAAAACAAAAGCAATTGTGATCACTAGGAAAAGGATCGGAGCCCTCCCGAAGACAAATCTGAATGGAAATCTGATAGAATATGTGAATGAAGCAAAAATACTAGGCGTAGTGGTGGACAATAAGCTCATCTGGAAGCCCCATGTGATGTATCTTAAATCAGCATGCCTGAAACGAATAAATATAAAGAAGAGTTTAGCTTATATGTCCGGAGGTTTGTCAGCAGAACTCCTTATTCAATGTTATACAAAATATATTATGCCTAAAGTGGAATACTGCTCAACAATATATGGAACAGCTTGCCATTCCACAATTGTGAGATTGGATGCAATCCAACATTTAGCCATAAGGATAGCATTTGGAGCCAGGAGAACTACACCTGTTAGCTTTCTGTTATCAGAAAGTGGTCCATTAGACTTAGAAACTAGAGGAAAAATGAGAATAATCAAGTATGTGCAGGATATTTGGATTAAAGAAAACAACCACCCAGTTAAGCCGAAAATCATTAAACCTGGGCGACAAATGACTGCCAACACATGCAAAGCCAGAGATCAATTTAATTGTATGGAGAAGTTTTAGAAAAATGTAGAAGACACGGAGAAGAAATCAAATTATCAAAAATGCTGAGAGTAAGTTACTCCACCATGAGAGAAAAACAGGATTTTATCAAATTTGGAATTCAAAGCGGAACCAAATATACCTGAAGAAATGGCATTTCATATGCTGATGAGTAATGAATATGAAGGATATATCACACTATTCACTGATGGATCTAAATTTGATGAAACTAAGCATGTTGGAATAGCATTTTGATGCCCTCAGAAAAATATATCAAGAAAATTCAAATTGCCCACCGAATGCTGTGTATTTCAGGCTGAAGTATATGCTATTACAAAGGCTCTTATTTCTTTTTTTTTCTAATTACATTAGAAAAATCTTACGCTCGTGCAAATCAGAGTAATCAGTTTATTTCGCGTGAGAAGCGGATCGATAAATTCTGCTGCAAGTGGTCAGAGTTTTGGAAGCGCAGCTTCTGTGGTTCTATTTAAGTTCCTACATCTTCAAGTGCAATAACTCTTATCCTTTGACTAGAATATTCAGCTTCTGTATTACATAAGGACCTATTGATGTCGTAGAAATATTCATGGTGCCTGATTTACCTTAATTATTTTATTGATGACAAGAAGATCAGTCAGTACATTTGTTTAATTGAACGGATTAGGTGTGGCTGGATTTTTCACTTTTTCCCTCCTCATTTGTTTATGATGTTCTCCTTAACCTCACAATAACTGCGAAACATTTGTCTGCACGATTCCCCCAATATATATTTTCATTCGTGTGTACTTTTCTACTTCAGAATTCTGGCTTTTATTTTACAAACAAACAATGGTGAAAAAGGCTCTATTGCCCTTTAGATTTTTCCTTCATAAGGACTTCATAATGACTTCATTCAGACTTCAAAAAGTCTGCAGTTAAAGTTGGAATAAGTTTGAATGAATTGGATACTCCCCGAGAATATATGATGCTCGGCAAAGTAATTCAAGAAATGAACCAAGAAGGTTTTCTATCAAAAAAGGATTCGAACGGAAATTTGTTCGTTACTAAGAAAAACCAAAGGAAAATGGAAACTAAATTGTATTAAGAATTAAACAGATTTGAAGCAAAGAAAATATTCCGCCTTTGATCAAACCATGCAGGAGTCGGATATTACTAAGCAAGATTTTGGGGAGAAAGTGACAATTGTCCCAAATGTGGGAGCTTAGAGACGATTGAACACTTGTTATAAAGTGCCGTGAGAGTGAAGAAAAAAGACGAGACATAGGGGAATTTTTTAGACTTAAGAGAAGGCAGCCAGGCCAAAATTTATTACTCAGTGGATTAGAAAGTGAAGAAGAAAATTGTGTGATTACACGTCTTGTAAGAGTTTTTGAAGAAAAGTGGAAGAATTGGAAAGTGCAAAAGTGGAAGAGTTTTGAAGAAAAGTGGACATTTGAAAGCAGTTCATAAAGAAGAGACTTTATACGTGCTTGAAGAACAAGAAGTGAAGATTACATATCCACAGAAGTCCCCTGGGCTGTACAGCGAGAGGGGAATCATCCCGTTCCTGAATCCTGAATATGTGTAGAGCAGAGAAAACCTACAACTAATAAGCCTACGACCACAACTAACACCTACAACTAACAAGCCCTTTAGGGTTTTCTTTGTTGGTGTTGCATAATTTCTTCTATATTTGTGTAAAATAAACTAATCTAATGATATTCAACGGCCAAAATCTCACTACAGACCTTATACGAGTATCATAGAAAGATAGATATTTGTTTCATCTGCACACACATAATGCCAATCAATAAACAGTCTTGGAGTCTTGGAACAGGCCGCAAACCCCCTACTCTAAACAAATAACAAAGGGGAAAAGATACAGAAAAAATAAAAAGAGCACACAGTAAAGTGAAATAAAGTTCCACAGTTTACTCGGGGTCAGGATACTTTGAATATGAGGACTTTTCAAAGAATTTTCCAGAGTGGTCCCGAATCGGTAGCTTATCACCTTTAGCTTTTACACTGTAAGAATTCAAAAAAACATAGTTTCTATCTAGAAAGAATACTTTAAACTATTTAGAAAGAACAGAAGATGAATGAGGAGTTTGTCACCTTACCGATTTCCGTCGATCAACGTTTGAAACACTGAGAGATCTACCACGAAAAATATCCATAACTTTAGCCACAGTGCTGCTGCCCCCAGACGCATGCCTGTGGCGAATTTTCCCTTCGCCATTTACTGCCGCTTCAGTCGCAGCGGGTGGTGGCGATTTACTTCCCAACTATAAAGATAAAAATCTTGGTTTAATCTGAAAATAACTACACACGGCCAAAATTACATTGAGTTATCTCAATTAAAAAGATCTAACTTTAAAAAAAAATATGTGTTGAATTGTGCTTTTTTAAGTCTGAATTTAACGTTTATATTTGTTTTTAAAATATGATTGAATAACTACGATGTATTTGATTAGTATTGGACGGTATCTAGATTTGAAAAAAAAAAGAAAATGTATTGATATATACCATAGATATATCGACATGGAATTTCAAAACTATAACTAATGAAGCATAGAAATAGATATCTTAGGAGTGTTATCTCCTTTGATATTCTTTCTTTTGGTGAATTTAATAATCAGAACTTTTTTTTAACGAACATGATGTATAATATTTTTCTAAGAATCTCAAGAAATATGAATATTAAAATCTATTAAAAATCAACAACTAAAGACAAGTTAAAAATTTTAGTTGACCGAAAAAAATCAACGATTTATGATCAGCAGCTTTAAAGTCGCTATACAAAGAAACAAACAATGACAAATGATAAAAAATTAAAGTACTAAGAATAAGAAAGAGAATAAAAACGCAATAAAGTTAGGATAAAATACTTACCTCCTCCTTGCTTTGGTGGATACCCACAACAATGGAAGAAAGAATAAAGGCAGACTAGCTGGCTAAGTTAGCCAAATTTAGGAATAATCTTCTAAATTCCGCTATTCTAAAAATTTAGCGTCCGAGTTAGGGGCAAAATCTAAACACGAATATTACTGAATCGGCCCTCTATTCGTTTTCCTATCTCAATGATCATGCCCAAACAATAAGTTAAATAGAACTTGTATTGAATCAAATCACCTCCTAGAAAAAAAAAAACACGCTTACCATACTAAAAACTGATTTTTTGCGTCCCATTCTTCTGAAAGAAGCTCTTCTTTTGAATCACTTTTGTAATTTTTCTAATAGTGCTATATTCAGAAAAAAGTCTAAAATAGCAATTTAGTGCTATCTTTGACAATCCTGCTTAGGTGGCTTTGTGGGATGATGGGTTGTTAGAAGTCGTAGTGTAAAAGAAATACTAATAAAGTCATCTATTCGCAAAATATTACTAAAACCATAGGTAGCGCTACGAATAAAAAATTTTAAGCTGTGGCTTATAAAAGACAATGTTCTATAGCTATTTCAAGTATGTCGGCAAAGATGAGAAAAAGTAAAACAGACTCGTAGAAAGTTTACATCAACCAATCAGTTTAAGCCATATTTTGACGGACAGTTCATCAAAGCCCATTTTGCCTATTTTGCCTATTTTGCCTATTTTGCTGGAAAACAAGCGATTATAGTTTTATTATTGTTATTGGTGATATACAAACAAAACTCCTGAGGATTTTAGGTTCACAGGATTGCCTGGAGAACGACATATCAAACCCATGTTAGGTGCCCTATCACCATTCTTATGTTTTCGCTCCTCCCAGGGGCGGATTCAGGATTTCCTTTTATGGGGGGGGGGGGGTTGATCCGATAAACATGCGTTTGGAGCAAGTTTAATTAACGCAAACTTGCGTTAATTATTAAATTACACTACTTTAGACTACGCTAGGAGGGTGGGGAGGCGCGCAACCCCCTCGCCCCCTTCCTGGATCCGCCACTGGCTCCTCCCTCCGATCAAAAATAATAAGAACAATAATCTCTTGTTCCCCTTGTGCTTCCTACTTTTGAGTTTCAAGTTTCAACAGTCACTTAAATTACATAGCATTTTATGCAGTTTCTGTTAAATCTCCATTAAATCCACATTTTGTCATGTTATTATTAATGTTTGTCCGGGAACATCTAATGTAATAACGTTATAAGACACAAATGAGAACATTGTTAGTCCTTAGATTTTGGGTGTGTGGCTGAGCTTTTTTGATTTGGATTTATTGTTTTAACTCGTTTTTTTTATTTTACTTGTTTTTTTTCGCGTTGTTAGCTTTGTAATTCTTCCAATTTGGGTTTTTGTTTCATTTTGATCCCCACCTTGTTTGTTTTTGTCTTTTAATTTATTTTACTCTAGTTTAAATCGTTCAACTTTTCGCTCAGAAAATGCGGCTAATATTGTCACAAACTGTCACTTTTGTGACAATATATGTTGCTGAAGAATGGGAAGCAGTCGTCTTCTCAAAATATCCATTTTATTGCATCCAGCATTTTCGTTGGCCTTATAAAACCCAAAAGGTGCATTTTCGATTAATTATTTGCATGCATAGCTTGCGTTATGCAACACTATAACGAAATAATATTTTAAGATAGCACTAAATGCCAAAAATAAAGGTACATCTAATTAAGGACTTACATGCATAGCTTGCTTCATTGTTGCCATTAAAGTGGGTTTTTTCATTCGAGTAGCGTCAGACTTTGATCGCGGACGAAATGCGTCCAGAAACCCGACATTCCTTTTCGTGGGTGAAGTTGGATCATCCCCAGACTTTCTTCTCTGTCTTGCTGCCAGTGCTGCTAAGTGACGTCCAGCAGTAGCACCGAGTGTTCCTGCAGTAAACAGTTGTTTAAGAAGGGATTTATTTAAAAAGTACCATACTAATTTTTACCACATTAAAAGAATCATGCAAAAAATAAATTGAACTCTTACTGCCAAAATTAGACTCCGCTTTATATATATATATTCTTCAGCAGTAAAAATTAGCATATGCCTAAAGGCTGGAAAATACATATTTAATTACTAAAAATATATAGGTTCTATCCTGCGGCTTTCAGCATACAAATAAATGTTTTGTCCCAACTTCAATAAAAATTAATAAACAAAAATAACTGTTTAGTATATAATTTGATTGAACTAACATAAGAGACACATTTATTAGTGTGCAGAGTATGTTGTGTGTCGTCGGACTAAAACATAGGTTGCCAGTCTTCAAACCAATAAAAGCATCTGTATAATTTCAACCGTTCATTATTGGCCACATGCCTCTTTTAGGAGAAAATAACAGCTACCGGTACCCTGTTTACATAGATTTCCATTAATCAAGTACTAGTATGTTTTCTATTTATTCGCAAAGAAAAGAATGAAAGGAAAATTCTGGTCATTGGTAGATATAACTCAATAACAAATCTGAATTTGACATTAAAGGTACCCGTAGAATATTGGAAGCTACAGTGATGACAGTGGTCAAATATGGCTCTGAAGCATGAGTGCTCCGAAAAGCGAATGAAGATTTGCTAGATGTTTTCCAGAGAAATTGCCAACGGATTGTTCTGGTTACCTGGCTGACTGACCGTATTTCAAAGAGTAGGTTGTGCGAAAAATGTGGTTCAATCCGGCTTTCTAGGGCTATAATGAAAGAAGGGTCGAGATGGCTAGGCCACGTTCTGCGGATGAAAGATGACAGATTGCCGAAGATTATCCTTTTCGGCCAGCCGTCTAGGGCTAAACGGAAAGCAGGTCGTCCTCATTTGGGGTGGGAGGATGTCATAAAGAAAGATTTAAAGGAAATGAGAACTTCCTGGGAGGGTGTAAAGAGAGAGGCTTTGAATAGACTGGGATGGAGCAGGAGCGTGCGTAGCTGTGTTGGCCTCAGGCGGCTTGGTGATCTGGTGAGTTGTTAGTAATAGTAGCAGTACCCGTTTCTAAAGGGATAAGAAGTAGTTTTTTAAACTTCTTATTTTTTTTCTCTCTTTAAAAACGACATTTTCTGGTTAAATTAGAAACTGCTTTTCTTTGCTACTCAACTGTTGATTCTCCATCTTCTTTTTATTGTTAGTTTCTTATAACAAGCAAAAAAGGAGATTTTGCTATTTTTAACCTTATAATAAAAAACATACACGTTTACGTTACCGATTTAATCAAACGGAGAGGGCATCAAAGGTGGATGAATACTAAACAATATCTGATTTCAGAAAAGGTTTTCAATTCATATACATCTAATTTTCTCTAAGTAAAACCCTTCTTCCTTGATTTCTCTTAGCTACCTCTTTGTTAAGATTATGAAGTTGGCTAAATTTGAGGGGTACAGACCCATAGCTGCGGTGATTTCGGGAGGGTGAGGGGCAGGAAGTCAACTGGCCCAAATGAGTATATTAGGATCAGGAAAAAGACTTCAATGTGGCAAGCCTTGAGTGCAGGAGTAGGTTAATCTTTACCACTGTTAATATTTGTCGCTTAAAAGTTTATATTAGCAAAGGTTTACTTGTGCTAATTTAAACAAAAAAATAGGCAACCGCAAATACACAATAAGAAATCCAAACGTGCGCATGCACAAACATTGGTGTTTTGAATCAACATAAAAAATTTAGTTTGTTTTTATTAAAATTCTCATCTTTATGTCCAAAGAAAATTCACGGATAAATACATTTTTGTAGCGATTTTAATTTTAATGGAAAATGTCAAAAAATCTAGTTCTACAATGCACATAAACAGATACACCCAAAACAATACAGCTAGTGTATTAATAAGAATGTTTTCATTTTCACTAAAATGCCAGAAAATAAAATGAAGTAAAATAATTATTTCCAAACATGAAAGGTATTATTCTTGTAACCTGTGCTGGTACATGTTCTAAAAAATACGCAATAAAGATAATCCAGTAAAGGACAATATTTTTTATTAATGAAAACAGACCATATTTTGGAAATAAAACAAAAGGCGAATTGAATAATTTAATGTTTTTGAAAAAACTCCATAGCGGCATCAGCAGCAATTTTTCCGGGGGCTCCCATAACCCCACCTCCTGGATGGGCACCTGACCCACATAGAAATAAACCCTTAACAGGACAAAACGGAAATCCACTGAATTTCGTAGGTCGAGCAATATAGAGCTGATCAAGTCTCATGGATCCGTGGAATATGTTGCCACCAGTTAAACCAAAAATTGATTCTAAGTCAACGGGAGTTAGTATTTCATATTCAATTATCGATTGCTTAAAGCCTGGAGCATATTCTTCAGTAGTATCAAATATAAGTTCAGCATAATTTTGCTTTTTCTCCTCCGTCCATTCTTCACCATCCACTAATTCATAGGGTGTATATTGAGTAAAAAACAAAGCTACATGTTTGCCAGGTGGGGCTAATGTTGGGTCGAGACTAGATGGCAGTACCATTTCTATCATAGGTTTCCTAGAAATTCTGCCAGCATCACCATCAACGTATGCATCGGTGATCATACTCATTTTTTCGCAATTCAAATGTATAGTGCACTGGTGATGGGGCATAGGCGAGGGTGATTCACTTGGATCCGCCAAAAAGTTTGGCAACGAATCTAATGCAACGTTAATTTTAGTAGTTGCCGATGTATAATCAACATTTTTCATCAATTTGGTGAAGCCTTCATCAAGGTGATCAGGGGAGACGAGGTCCAGGTACGTAACTTTGGGTGTTGCATTTGATAAAACTAAACTGCTTTTAATACACTGTCCATTATGCAGTTCTACACCCTGAACAGTACCTTTATCAATTATTATACTTTTGACACCAGCATTAACGCTGATATCAGTACCATTAGAAATCGCAACATTGGCAATCGATAGTGACACACTTCCCATTCCACCTTCAACATAAGCCCATGCACCTTTTTGTCCATAAACACCTCCCATCATATGATGGAGGAGAACGTAAGCACTCCCTGGCGTTTCAGGACTCATCATTGCTCCAATCACGGAATCAGTTGCAAGAGTTGCCTTGAGCACATCAGATTCAAACCAAGTGTTCAATACTTTAGCAGCAGGTGCAGACATAAGATCATAGAAATCTGCAACATTTCTACCAATTAGATTTGCGAATTTCACCACTGGTTTTGCAGATTTATACAGTTTCAGAATCGATCGTTCATTTAAATTCGGTGGAGCATTATCCAGTAAAGGTTCTATTGCTTGTATGAATTTAAAAAGCCAATCTTCATACTTTTCAAAGGCTTCTGAATCTCTTAAAGAAAATTTGGCAATTTCATTTTTGTTGAAGCAAGGATCACTAGACAGAGTCAATGACTTTGCCTGACCTTTCCAAAACTTTTCTTTCAGAGGAGTATAAGAACTCGGATTCCTCGGGTACAGTCTCAGACCATTATCTTCTAAATTTAAGTCACGAATGATCTGAGGTCGCAGGAGGCTAAGCAAGTACGAAGCTCTCGAAAACTTAAACCCTGGGATAATTTCTTCTGTGACAGCGGCCCCACCGATAACATGTCTCTTCTCAAGAACGCAGACGTTTAATCCTTTCTTCTGTAAGTAAGCAGCAGCAACAAGACCATTATGACCCGACCCAATGACAACTGCGTCATAGTTTGTTTTCAGTTCATTCACAGATTTAGTTAGTTTTGACTTTGTAAATAAAACTGAATTCAGCCTCATTTTTCACTGATACGTGCGTCAAAAGCAAATTTTCAAGACAAACTGAGATACAAGACCCTACTTTACATACAAGATAAACATGTGATCTGGCATAATGACAGGCTCTTTATTCTTTTTTTTAGCGAGCACTCCAGCTTCAGGCGACATAACAATGCAAGGTGTTTTTATAGTGGAAGTAACAGTTTCAAAAAATCAGGTTTGTATCTTTTGAATTCAGCTGAATTAACTGAATCAAGCGAAATTAGCAAAATTTAGGAAATTAAGCGCATTACGGATTACTGAAAAAGCAAGGAACAGTATAATTAAGTCTTAACGTAACAGATCATTACTCCCGTCCAAAATCAAAACGCATTGTACATATTTTTTCTAATTTTGAAGGTATAAGCATGGATATTGATTTTTGTACTCTTTTTTAATGCTTCTCATTTTGGGCTTCATATTGTACCCTGTATATAAGAAAGAAATAGAGTCTGCCTATCATAAGTCTGGAGCACAAGAGGGCAAAGCCCCTCCCGAGTGAAGCCCACCCCAGGAAACCTGGTGTTCAGCTCCAAAATGACAAGAGTTTTTGGTCCCGGGGCTGAGCGCCCTGGAGAAATAAAAAATTCTCAAAACCCAGAGAAACCAAAACAGGTTTTGAATTAGAAAAAGGGGGGAAACATCCCCAAAAAGTCAAGCGATCTTAATGAAAAGATCGCTTGATTCAGCAGATCAAAACACCCTATTGTAGAGGTTTTAAGTCGCTATCTACAAAAATATGGGATATCAAACGGAAAAAAAAACCTCTGGTGCCATTTTTAAGTGACTAAAAAGACTGGATGGCAACTAGCGCCCCTCCCACATCCATTTTTCCCCAAAGACATCTGATCAAAATTTTGAGACAGCCACATGATTCTGAATAGTTTAAAGGTCCAATAAATATGCCTCTAGGGATGACATGACCCCTCGCAGACCCTAGGGAAAGGGCTGTAAGCTATGCAATTTACCCACTGTTTACATATAGCATTTGTTATTAGGGAATGAACGGATTTTTTGGGAGGATTTTCGCTAGTGGGGAATTTTATAGGAAGAATTTTCCGTGGGGGGTTTTCTGGGGTAAAATTTCCAGGGAAAATTTTACATGGGGGATTTCCTAGCATGACTTGAAAAAAGGTCAGAAATTTAAAAATACAAGTTTTGTGAACTGAAAGTAAGGAGCAAATTAACTCTTAAAACGACAGAAATTATTTCGTATATGAGGGGGACTGTCCCTTCATCAACACTCGCTCTTTATGCTAAAGTTTGACTTGTTGTTGCAATTCTTCAAGAAAGACTGCTCAAATACAAAGGTCGTAGAGTTTAAATGAGAAGTATTTTTAAGAGTTTTTAAGACTTTAGAACAACCACCGAAGGTTTAGCATGGGGCAGCATCCCTCATATACGGAATAATGTGTCTGTTCATTTTAACTTTATTGTTGTTTCTTACTTTGGATGATACTTTTTAGACTGAGAGATGCTGTAGACAAAGTTATAAGAGACGGACAGTGCGGTTTTAGAAAGAGTAGAGGATGTGTCGACCAAATCTTCACTCTTAAGTTAATAATTGAGAAGTGCATGATTTATCAAACACCTTTAGTCCTCATTTTTATAGATTATGAGCATGCCTTCAATTCTGGTAATGGAAGAGCTTTAGCGAAGGTCTTATCCTTGTATGGTATACAAGACAAATTCATAAAAGAGATTAGTGCTATGTACGAGAATAACAGAGCTATAGTTAAGGTAGGAAATAACGTATTAAATCAGGAGTTCAGCAGAGTTGTGTTCTATCCCCCTTTATATGGATCATTTTGATGGACTTTGTCTTAAGGAGCACAAAAAAGGCAATGAGAGAACATGGGATCAAATGGGGAGGAACTTTCCAGGACTTAGATTATGCTGATGATTTTAGCATCCTAGATGAAAGTGTGACTAAAATCAATAAACTTTTAGAAGTTTTGCGGGTTCAGGGTGCTAGAATAGGTTAAAAATTAATGTTAAGAAGACTAAGTCACCAAGGCTTGGAATAAATGAAGATGAAAAGGTAACACTGGGTAACAAAAAAATCGATCTGGTGGACAGCTTCACCTACCTTGGTAGTATTATTAGTAAGACGGTTGGAGCAGTGAAGATGTTAAAAGTAGAATAGCTAAGGCTCAGGGTGTTTTTCACAGGTGAAAAAGGTTTGGAAGAATACGAAATAAGTCTGTAAACCAAGACTAGATTATTGAAAGCTACGGTGATGACAGTAGTCAAATATGGTTCTGAAGCATGGGCGCTCCGAAAAGCGGATGAAGATTTGCTAGATGTTTTCCAGAGAAATTGCCTACGGACTCTACTGGGTAGCCGGCTGACTGACCGTATTTCAAACAATAAGTTGTACAAAAAGTGTGGTTCAATCCCGCTTTCTAGGGCTATAATGAGAGAAAGGTTAAGATGGTTAGGGTACGTTCTGTGAATGAAGGATGACAGAATGCCGAAGATTGTTCTTTTCGGCCAACCGTCTAGGGCTAAACTGAAAGTAGGTCATCCGTGGTTGCGGTGGGAAGATGTCATAAAGAAAGATTTAAGGGAAATGGGAACTTCTTGGGAGGGTGTAAAGAGGGAGGCTCTGAATAGATTGGGATGGAGGATGAGCGTTCGTAGCTGTGTTAGCTTCAGGCGGCTTGGTACTGTGGTAAGTTGTCAGTAGTAGTAGTTTCAGCTTAAATGCTTGCCGAGTTGGTTAACTAGATTAGATGATGATAAAAACTATGAATATTCAACTCTTCAGACCCTCAACTACCTAAGCCCAAATGTAGTTGCTAGTTGGGAAGTGCAAACTTGACTCCTTTGTTGTCAGGGATCTTCGCACAGGGAAATTGTATGAAAACAAATATTTGTAGTGTTTTAGTTCTGATGAAGGGACAATCCGCCTGAGATTATTCAAAAGGCGTTATGTTACACAGCAGGATTATTTGAGGAGAGCAGAAAAAGGAAAAAACAGATTTCTGATCTCTTTTTTTACTGTCATCAACATTAAAAAAAATCTTTTTGATAACTCAAAAGCATTTTGCACATAACTTGCTATTATTTTGGACCATTTATTAATTTCGTACATGGTTAGTAAATATTGAAGAAACTATAAATGTTTGGATAACAAGTGCATAAGATTTACCTGATCTAGGTCGAGAATGACCTGAATCATAGCCAGGTGCCGAAATAGTTTGCACGGATTCAGACATCTTGTCGTCTTGTTCTAAGGATTCGTCCGACACAACAATAGATGGTGCTGGCAAAGATGTCTGAAAAACAAATATATAAAATATTAGTATTTACATTAGCTACGATACAACAAATCAACTTGTTAAGAGGATGGCTCTTGATTATATTTTCATTTGGTGTGACAAAAGTCCTGAACAGGGATGATTTCCACCAGCTAATTACACAGGAATTGATTAGTAGGAGTTTACACGGCGAGTTTACCGTCGTGTAGCTATGCCTAAAAATAGGTCGTTCAACATTCACAAAAAAGTCCATAGGGTCCAAAAATCCAGACGGTCCCTTATAAAAAAAAAAACACAATTTGCCTGTTTTATTGATAATATAGGCCTACCCTTAAAAATTTATCAGCAAAAATGTATTTTGAATTTTTCGGTATTTGCTTTTACGCATGGTTACGTATTTAATATTTTTATATAGTATTTAATATTGGTTACGTATTTAATATATGTATTTAATATTTTTAAATACATATTTTATGGACTTGGTAAAAATTGCTTCTAAACAATTTTTTAATTTTCTAATTGTCGAACGGGGTTTAATACCCTTTAGTCATATGAGGTGTTGCCAGTTTTCAGATAATCCTTATTTATAGAGAGAATCGTACTATATATTCATAGTAAAGAGACTTGGTCCAATTTCCTTCTATCGGGTTCAATATCTTTACGTAAATCAAATTTGCTAAAGAGTAAACCCCATGCATAGTAACAGGTGTAATATTCCAAAGGAAATACCAGGGTTTCGAACCCGGTCCACATGGAACGCACCAGTAGTCGCTATTTTGACCAAGATTTCCAAAACGAAAACGTAGGAGCGACCAGTTTCAAAAACTTGATCGGCGAGTCGCAAATTCAAATTTGAGTCGCCAGTACCATAGAATTTTGATTTTGGGGTAAACTAATAAAATATGTCGTATATTTTTCTGTCAGTTCTTTATATTTTCAACAAGAACCCCCTTTAAGATAGAATGAAAGCGTCCCTTTTTAGATCCGCTAGTTTCGGCTTTAGGTTCATCCATTAAACTGGAGTACTCTGAGTAGGCGGGCACAGGAATTTGTAAGACGAGGACGAGATATCTAGAAGTTAGTGTTTGATTCGGTATACTAAATTGCCCCCAAGGTGTTATTTATGTCAGTGTTAGTGAGTTAGCTCAAAATTTTATTAGGTAATTCCACAGTAGGGTAAACAGTCACTTTTGGACAACCTCACATAGACTAGACAATCCCTTTCTGGACAACTTTTGCAAGTATTTAATAAAAAAGTACTAGACTTAGGCGAACAAAAATCTCAGAGATTTTCAAGAGTTAATATTTAAGCTGATTGTTAAAGGTTTTACGGTACTGGTGCATTATGCGGGCACCGTGAAGAAGTCAAGTTTGGTTAATGCTAATGAAATAAAATATAATAGGATGAATATATAAGTTTAGAAACAAATTTGGGCTATATATTTGCACATTAAGGGGGGATGGGGTGAAGGTAAAGCATAGCATACATTAAATAAGTAACCTAACCTAGGTACCTTCCCCCCTAAACTCCAAAAACAATCGTTTATATATTATTATTATTATTCATTTATTGCCCGTCAAAAAAAGGTACAAAAGGTACAGTAGACGGAGTAATCACTAAAGAAAAGAAAAATCAGCAAACGACGTGTGTGGCCTATGGATGTGCCAATTGGAAGGCCCAGGTATGTAATATATTGCAACTCATTGAGAAACCACAGCTTTGCAATCATTTATCTATAGCGGTTTCTTGCAAATAGCCCGTTTGACGGGTTTCGTGACTGGTTTCCTTGAAACAGTATATAGCGGTGGGCCCGCATAACGCACCAGTACCGGTTTTACTCACATCTCTCTCCTAGTATCTTCGGGACATCAAAGAAACTTAGTCCAGAGAGTAACTGTTTACTCTAGGCTACTATTTGATTATCTTGTAAAATGTTAAACTAACTCAGTACAGCTATACATTCCATCTGGAAACAGCAGAAAATATTTTTAAGTCTGTCCCACCGCTTAATTTACACAGAATTTACAGAAAAGGACACACTCTACCTCCCACTTGGTATTGGAAGAGAGGAAGCTGCAAAAAGAATAATTCAAATCTAGCCTAACATGGATTAGTTGGAAAGACTAAGAGAGGCCACTAACAATTAAACTCCGGAAATTTCGCATCAATACATTCACACTAATAGAAATGGGATCTTTGAAGGAAAAGTAACTTCCCAAAAATCTCTGTAACTTTATTCCCCTAGATCAAGTAGGGCTAAATCCTGGTTTAATATTAATTAAAACTTTTCCGAGAAGTGATTGTTTACCCTATG
>JAQQPU010002349.1:0-23812 GCA_029168905.1 Artemia sp. Kazakhstan ARC1039 | reverse complement strand
ATCTAGAAATCAACTACGCTGAACAAAATAGCTATCTCAAAATTTTGATTGGATGTGTTTGGGGGAATGATGGGCGTGGGGAGGGGGCTAGTTGCCCTCCAATGACTTTCGACTATTAAAAAGGGTACTAGCGCTTTGAATTTCCAATCGAATGAGCCTGTTTTGAAGTTTCTACGAAAACACCTTCTATAAAAACCTCATAAGCCCCCAGGGCATAAATTAAAACCCTTGCCCTGAGGGTTGTGGGGAAGTGTCCTCCTCAAAAACATTTTTTTCTATCTGGAAATCAACTACGCTGAACGAAATGGCTATCTAAAAATTTTGATTGGATGTGTTTGGTGGAATGATGGGCATGGGTGGGGCTAGCTGCCCTCCAATCACTTTCGACTATCAAAAAGGGTACTAGCCCTTTGAATTTCCAATCGAATGAGCCTTTCTTGAAGTTTCTACGACAACGCCTTCTATAAAAAACCTTATATATCCCAAGGGCATAACTTAAAACCCTTGCCCCGAGGGTTGTAGGGAAGTGTCCTCCTCAAAAACATATTTTCTATCTGGAAATGAACGACGCTGGACAAAATGGCTATCTCAAAATTTTGACTGGATGTGTTTGGGGGAATGATGGGCGCGAGGGGGGGGCTAGTTGCCCTCCAATCACTTTCGACTATTAAAACGGGTACTAGCCCTTTGAATTTCCAATCGATTGAGCCTTTTTTGAAGTTTCTACGACAACGCCTTCTATAAAAACCTTATATGCCCCCAGGGTATAACTTAAAACTTTTGCCCCGAGGGTTGTGGGGGAGTGTCCTCCACAAAAAGATATTTTATATCTAGAAATCAACTACGCTGAACAAAATGGCTATATCAAAATTTTGATTGGATGTATTTGGGGGAATGATGGGCGTGGGGGGAGGGGGGCTAGTTTCCCTCCAATCACTTTCGACTACTAAAAAGGGTGCTAGCCCTTTGAATTTCCAATCGAATGAGCCTTTTTTGAAGTTTCTACGACAACACCTTCTATAAAACCTTATATGCCCTCAGGGCACAACTTAAAACCCTTGCCCCGTGGGTTGTGTTGGAGTGTCCTCCTCAAAAAGATATTTTCTATCTGGAAATCAACTACGCTGAACAAAATGGCTATCTCAAAAATTTGATTGGACGTATTTGGGGGAATGATGGGCGTGGGAGGGGGGGGGGCTAGTTGCCCTCCAATCACTTTCGACTATTAAAAAGGGCACTAGCCACTCCAATTTCCAATCGAATGAGTCCTTTTCGAAGTTTCTACGACGACTCCTTCGATAGGAAGTGCCCGGGTATGGAGAAAAAAAAATAACACATTGTGCCCACATCGTTCTTTACTTAGGCAGCGCTAGCGCGCTGCCTATGATTTACCCACGAACAAATACCTTTCTCTAGAAATGATTATGAGTAAACCAATAAAGAAGTGTCTGAGAACAGCATTTCTAAATTGTTGTGAACTTATGAGTAGTTTAGAAAACATTTCACTATTGCTTCCCGACCATAAGATTGATGTTTTTGGTGCATGTGAAACATTTTTAAATGAGCAATCTTCTGAGATAGCTCATATAAATGGGTATAAGTCATTATTTAAAAATAGAATGGGTAGACAGAGGGGAGGGTTGACTTTTTTTGTAAATGATAGTACACCTGTAAGAGAAGTGAATGATTATGATTACCTTTATGAAGAAATGTCATTTGAATTTTTTGCTATTGAGCTAGATTTAAGTCCTTCGAAAGTATTATGCTGCGCCCTATGTAGACCGCCGAGTTCGGCTGCTAAACAATTTGCAGAAAAGTTCGATGAACTTAGCTCGTTGATGACCCAAAGAAAGTGTAAGTTAATGATGTTGGGTGATTTGAATATTGATATCAGTAATGTATATAGGAATGTACATGTGAATTCAATGCTTTCGAATAATGTTGCCGTTGACTTTGTAACGATTTGTTTGTCCGCGGGTTTGCTTCCAACATACCGGATCCCGACGAGAATCACGGAGTCGTCAGCGTCGTTAATTGACAATATTTTCATAAATTTCGAGACATTGGATTGTAACGTTATAGTTGATGATACTTCTGACCATTTTATGATCCTGTGCGACCTTCAAACGGGTCCCTCCCCTAAACCCTCTTCATTGAGGTCAAGAAGACTGGACGCTGCTTAGATTGATAAACTGAAAAGTTTACTGTCCCAAGTCGACCGGTCTCCCTGCTTAGAATGTGACGACGTGGACACAGCTACTGAATACTTCATCAACCAGCTTGAAATAGGACTTAATAGGGCATGTCCATTATCAAGCCGGCAAGCTAGGCGTTATATTAAACCAAAGAAACGATGGATTACAGCTGCTGTTCTGTCCTCTATCCATACCAAAAATAACCTCTTCAGGAAATTCATGGCAGATCCTACACATGAAAATCAGGCCAAATTTCGGCAGTACAGAAATTGTCTGACAAAGTTACTACGACAAGCGAAGCAGTCATACTATCTTCATGAATTTCAAAATGCTGAAGGGTCCCCAAAAAAGACTTGGTTGATTATTAATGAATGCCTTGGGAAAAAGAAATGAAAAACCTTCCGGAAGAGATATTATCACCAAAAGACAAGAAGATTGTTAAAGGAAAGCGAAATGTTGTTGGTGTCCTAAATGAGCACTTCGCAAATATTGGTCACGTAACATCTCTTGAGGCACCAACTCGAAGTTTACCCGATTCAGCATATTCTACTTGCATGCCGCCTCCATCGGATTGCTCTCTTTTCCTAACGCCGGTGTCAGCAGACGAATTACTGCAAGTTATATACCAACTGAAGAATGGGTCGTCGGAAGGTACGGATGGCTCGTCGACAAGCCTATTAAAACGGATAATGCCTGATGTTACAGAATTTTTGGTTCATGTTATCAACTTATGTTTTTCAAGTGGAAGTTTCCCAGCTTGCTTAAAGCCTGCACATGTTTTAGCCCCGCATAAGGGTGATAACGTGAAAGATCCAACAAACTACAGGCCAATCTCGATCCTATCTTCATTCGCAAAAGTAATTGAACGATGTCTTTACAACCGCATAGTGAAGTTTTTTGATAAATGGGATGTTTTAATGACCTTCAATTTGGGTTTAGGAAGGGTCATAGCTCTGAACATGCGATTCTGACATTCACACAGTTTATACACGACACTTTGGATAAAACAGAAATTCCGGCTACTATATATATAGATATAAAAAAAAGCATTCGATACTATTTGTCATGCAATTTTGCTTCGTAAACTGGAAAATTATGGTATACGTGGACCTAAAAATTCTCTGATTGACTCATATTTAACTGGGCGCAGTCAGTTTGTGGATGGTGGAAATGCTACCTCTTCACTACTTGGTATCACTGGTCAAGTCGGCGTTCCTCAAGGGTCCATACTTGGATCTATACTCTTTCTTATTTATGTTAACGACATCAACAGGGCGCTGGAAGATCTCGGGCTAAATGTCCTATTCGCTGATGATACGGCCTGCACAGTGAGCGGTGCTGATGAAATGTCGCTTAAGAAGAATATGTTGGCAGCTTTCGAGAGGACAGAAACTTGGTTTACTGCAAATAAATTATCTATAAATTTTGTTAGTGCAAATAAATTATCGCATATATATAAATAAATTATATATATGTCAAAAACCAAGTTCATGATTTTCTTTCGTACTGACCAGTCTTTAACTGAACTTAGTAGTCTGTCCATTGATGAATATACTTATTTAGAGCGTGTATCTACTATGAGATATTTAGGTGTACTAGTTCATCAGAATATGAGTTGGAAGGAACACATTGCTAAATTGCGGATAAAGTTGGGAAGGAATGTTGGAATATTGCGGCATTTGAAATTTATTCTACCTTTTCATGCAATGAGATCGGTATATTTTGCCCTAGTCCATTCTTATCTAAGTTATTGTCCCCTGATTTTTCTGAATACATTTAAAACTCATATAAAACCACTTCAAAGGCAGCAAAATAAAGCAATGCGTATCCTGAAAACTTTCATCCCCTCCCCAATATCCCTACCATCAAAATCGCCAAATAAAAGTATATATTCTTTCCTTAATATATTACCAGTGGAATTATTATTATCTTTTCATGGATTGATGTTTTGTGTTAAGTATTTTGCTAAAATTCTACCGAAAATTTTCTATGCTAAGGATCTATTTAACCAATCTGAGCTCGATTATGGAACGAGGGGATATTTTAAGTATGTTGAACCACGAGCGTGCACTGAGAGATCGAGGTTCTCACTCAGACACTGCATAATCAAACTTTGGAATGCGCATGGGTCGGGTCTTAATATTGGTCTTTCTGTTGGTACACTGCGGGGTCATTTAAAAACTCTTTTACTAACCCTTTGATCATTTTTTATATATATATATATATATTCAGTTATGGTCTTCCCGCTGACACGCTGGCACATTCTATTGGTAGGGTTTCCCCACGGCTTCACTTCACTATTTTTGGTGTTTTGTTTTAGTTTGTTCTCCATTTGGCTGCTGGCTTGGGGTGATGCTTGGTAAGTCATACATTTTTCTTTCTTTTTTATCTATTTACAAAAGAGTGTGATTATGTACAAATGCAGTTATATATTATGTTTTTTGTTGTTTTTATTTGTTATCGGTTGCCTGGTATTACGAGCTAGACTCTCAGCCGGGCATACCCATATTGTAGTTGTATTTAGTTTGTAAATAAAAGAACCTGAACCTGAAACTGACAATACACATTCATCTGTATTTTTCAGTAAAGTGCAAATAAAGTGCAAAACTTATAACCCTCGCCCTGAAGACTCGAGGTGGAGTGTCCTGCTCAAAGGTATAATTTCCTGAACTTTAAACTGCATGGAACAAAATAGCTATCTCAAAAATTTTGATTGGACGTGTTTGGGGAAATGGTGGGCGTGGAAGGGGTGTTAGTTGCCTTCCAATCACTTTCGACTATTAAAAAGGGCTCTAGCCATTTCAATTTCCAATCGAGTGAGCCCTTTTTGAAGTTTCTACAGCAACGCGTTCTATAAAAACCTTATATGCCCCCACGGCATAACTTAAAGCCCTTGCCCTGTGGGTTATGGGGGGGGGCTGTCATCCCCAAAGACCTTTTTTCCAGGACTTAAAACTACGTTGAATAAAATGGCTATCTCAAAATTTTTATTAGATGTGTTTGGGGAAAAGGTGGGCGTGAGAGGGGGGTTAGTTGCCCTCCAATCACTTTCGACTATTAAAAAGGGTCGAATGAGCCTTTTTGGAAGTTTCTATGACAACGCCTTCTATAAAAACCTTATATGCCCCCAGGGCATAACTTAAAGCCCATGCCCTGAGGGCTGTGGGGGAGTGTCCTCCTCAAAAACATAATTTCTATCTGGAAATCAACAACGCTGAACAAAATGGATATCTCAAAGTTTGGATTGGATGTGTTTCGGAAAATGGTGGGCGTGCAAGGGGTGTTAGTTGCCTTCCAATCACTTCCGACTATTATAAAGGGCACAGGCCACTCCAATTTCCAATTGAATGAGCCCTTTTCGAAGTTTCTACGACAACTTCTTCGATATGAAGTGCCCTACTCTAAAGGAAATAAATAATAAATAATACATTGTGCCAACATGGTTCTAATATGCCCCCGGGTATAACTTAAAACCCTTGCCCTGAGGGTTGTGAGGGAGTGTCCTCCTCAAAAACATATTTTCTCTCAGGAAATCAACTACGCTAAACAAAATGGCAATCTCAAAATTTTGATTGGATGTGTTTGGGGGAATGATGGGCATGGGGCCCTCCAATCTCTTTCGACTATTAAAAAGGGCACTAGCCACTCCTATTTCCAATCAAATGAGCCCTTTTCGAAGTTTCTACGACAACTCTTTCGATACGAAGTGCCCTGGAATGGAGAAAAAAAAATAAATAATACATTGTGCCAACATCGTTCTTTACTTAGGCAGCGCGATTCCGTTGCCTATGATGTAATTACCAACTAAAATTTTTAATTAGCTCATTTAAACTGACATAAATAGCACTTCTAAAGTAATTCAGTCTATCAAATCAAGAATGGCTGAAGGCAGGCATGTATTTAAAAATTTATTTTGGGGAAGGAGTAGATTGACCCCCCCCCCAAAAAAAAAAATCAAACAGGAAACAAATTGTAAGAAAAAATGGGTAAATTTATAAAAATATAAACGTTCATACTAGAGGCTTGGTCAGGCTAGTGCGCAGAATTCTAATCGATGTGGGAGGGGGACATTAAAATTTGTTGTTTCTTTTGGGGGGGGGGCAATAATTAAAAAATATTTGTAGTTTAAACAAGAAGTACCCAGAACTGCAAAAAGAATAAATATAGATTTAGGGAGAGGGCGGTACCAAGCAAGGCCATATCCAGGGGGGGGGGGGTTCCCGGTTTTAACCCCCCCCCCCCCGAAATTTTTGACAGACTCGAAAATAAGTCGTAAATTAGTAAAACCTAGGTAAAAATCAGTAAAATTAGTCGAAAACTGAGTCAAAAATTAGTAACCCCCCCCAAAAAAAAAAGATTTCAAAAATTAGTAAAAACCCCCCTGAACAAAAATCCTGGATACGGCCCTGGTACCAAGGTCCACCTCTACGTATGTCCCTTGCCTAGGCCAATAGGAATCCGTGAGTACGTAAGCAGAAATTTTTTTAGAGCGGCAAAATTTTGAGAGACACAAAAAACGTAAAAAAAGGCAAATTGTACAGAAAATTCATGAGTATCATAAAAATTTCGAGGTTTCAAAAAAAGTAGACTCCAAGGCGCTCCCTCTTCCCCTAACCTTCCTACGTATCTAGGATTTTCCATCTTCTCCCATTTTATGTTTTGTAATAGCTTGGGAAAAACGTTACTTTTAATTTTCCAAAATCACAGATGTAGGGGCAAAAAACCCTCTTAAATTTGTCTCTGTAGCCTATGGCAACTTTGCAACTAGATCTTCTTGATCTAAAGGAGTTATGTGAATTTATTAGCTCTTTAATTAACGACTAAGTGAGATCTGGAAAAGAAAGCCATGAAGAATTGTCATTAAAAACTCCAAAGAATGAGTCAGATGTTTCAACCGCAAATCCGAGACCCGAACCTTATGTTGACACACTTTGGGGCGCTTAAAATGTCATGGGCGCTTATACCGTAAGGGGTGCTCTCCTTGCAAACTCTAATTATTTTTACGACCCTATCGCTCAAAGCCCCCCACCCCTCTGAAACGAATCTTAACCAAATTGCATTTGATCGTTTTTTGCACATTTCAGACCACCATTGCAAATTTTTTGCGCTTTCTTTCTACCCTTTATATCAATATATTGTTTCCGTACCTGAATGCTACTAAATAATCGTGATCTCTCGTTATAAGGACAAATGTGACAAATTTGAAGTCTAGCATTATTGCATAACATCAGCTGTAAATATTGCGAAACTTGCCGCTTTGATTCACTAAAATTAGGACAAGGTTATCAAGAGAAATCTTTTAGGCCTCTTTCGCGCCTGGAAAATGACAATTTTATCTCAGAGCCACCATCAGCCCTGGCGTATAGACTATATTATTCCGAAAGAAAATTGCAACTCCTTTTATAAATTCGATTCCTTTAAAATATATCCATATTTTGAATAAAGGTAAAATAACGCTTTTAAGCATATCAGTCAAAGGATGGCTGACAAAAATTTGCAAACCACCGGGAATTTGTTTACAATTTCAGGAGAAAATGAGTATACATTTCTACTAAAGTAGCCCTACTTGCTATGACTGTAGTCAAACCCACCCCTCTAGAAAACGGAAAATTATTTCAAATTTCATATCTTGTCACGTGCAAACTGCAATTTCTCAGTTTAAGCTTTAATAATTATTTTGCAGGTAGCTGAGACAAGTGGTGGAGCTGAATTTGCCCTCTCCTCCCTACTCGGGACACATCCCTCTTCTAATTGTTACCTAGATGTTACACTTCATAGACCCCCTAATCCTTGCCCCCTTGGAGCCATTGGGTTATGGGCCAATACTCCTGCCAGCTTCTACAATCTCTTGATCAGCATATGTAAAAAGTAGATTTTCAAAAAATAGATACACTCGTTCTTATAAAAGCCTTAATATCAGCCATTTAAATTATTCAGCGTGATGCCCATTATACTTTCCTGTACAACCGGTACCGACTTCGGTTATCAAAATTTACCATCTCACTTTCACATTAAGGCAATGTCGAACTCCTGGAGCAGAATGCCTCTTCTCGTAAATGTCTATGGTATTTCCGAAGTTCCTGTGGTGCTGTGGTACTCTTCTGAAATCAGAAATACAGAACACACGAAAGAAAGATCACATTGAAATCTCAAAGCCAGTATCGATGAACAGGTTTCCGCTGCATAGTGAGATATTGCTCTTAGTCCGTGACAAAGATTTAAGCTTTAGTTTTTTGGGGTTTAGGGGGACTAAAAGGTACCTAGGTTAGGTTACGTATTTAATATATGCTATGCTTTACTCCCACCCCCTAATGTGCAAATAGATAGCCCAAATTTGTTCATAAACTATTATGTTTTCATCCTATTTTGTTTTATTTCATTAGTTTAACCAAACTTCACTTCTCGCATGTGTCCTGCATTTCAAAAGAGTACCGTTGCTGTTTTGGAAAATCTGCTTTGTTTTGTCAAGGCCAGGCAATTGGGCCAAAATTTTCAAGAAATTTTGTTGGGAGGGATGACAAGTAGACACAAAACTTTGGTGTGAAAGGACGGGAGGTGACCCCGAACATTGTGTTGGGGGAGGCAAGACAATTTTTGTACAACCGTCACAAAAAGTATCCATCACAGTTTTTAATTTCTAATGCTTGCCGTCGGACAGGCTTTCTGCTCGTTAGAAAATAAATAATTCTCCTCTTTTATAATGTTGACTTCTGTGATTATTTAATGAGGTCCATGGAATCCCGAATATCGGTGTTTGTTGCAAATATTTCCAAAGAGCGCTGCCTATAATTTTTTGTGCTTCTTTTATGAAAGAGTACATCTTGAGCCTGGTAAGCGATGCTAATAGATTTTTTTTTTCATGAAATTGTGCCCTTCAAATTTTTAGCTTGATATACAAAAATTCACTTTGTTCTCGTCCGATTAAAAAAATTTATACAAGGTTGCGTTCTGATGCTCAAAGGATTGACTATCCGGCCCGATCCGAGGATCAGCTGTTCTTATAGGCGAGGCTCATAATAAAGATAGCACACATGGCTTATGAACTGGAACGCTCAAGGGAGTGAAACACAAAATTTGCATGCCTATGACCAGCAGGTCCAACGGAAAAGGTTTCGGAAGGAGCATAACAAAAAAAAAAAACATAAATCTGGAGATTTTGGGTAGAAATTGGTCCTCGGTAGATTTTGGGTAGATTTACATCCACCACACGATTCCCCCCACCCCCCACCCCCCAAATGCATGTGCGCGCGTACTAAAAACAACATGCGATCGTTGATGTGTCTATTGATTTGGTTCCTATTAAAAAAAAAAAAAAAAATTCTAACTTACAGAAGGGGACGGCAGTCTATCCATTCTAAAATACTAGATAAATCCATATATTTTCTAACAGCTCAAAATGCAAACATTACAGCAAATGAAATTTAATGAAAAGAAACCTTTCGTCTGAGAACACCTTTCCTCTATACACGATACAATGAAACAGAGTGAGAAGTAGGCTTTAAAAAACCAGTTCCTCAGCCGTTTATTGCTCCGTAGATCCGGAACACAAATTTTAATGAAGAACATTAGTCACATGGTCTTATTTTACAATAAACAGCAGGAAATCTTAAAAAAAGCAATGTCATAAAAACACACCACCCCTCTAAGACGAGTGACGAGTATAAAGTTGACAAAATGCTATGACGTTTAATCAAGGTCACACCAAAGGTTGAACATAAAAAAAAATTTTTTCCTTTGTGCCCTGGTCACACTATAGTTACAGTTGTCCATAAAATCAAAACTATCCATGACTACAGCACCAATTATAGAACAAATTGGTCAGTTTTTAACTTCCATTTTTTAACATTGTGCAATTTCCAAGTGTAAAGATTATAATTGAACAGTCAGAGTAAAGACTTAACGTGTCATTTTTTGATACTAGAAAAGCTTTTTGCTTGGAACAGCAGCTTTACTATTTGCAATATGAATCAGGCAAAAGATACAAACACTTTGTATCAGAAGGCGATAGTTGTGAACAAATTAGTATAACTAAATCTTTTTAAGCCATATTTTAACACCTCAATTTTTTGCTTCAGCAGTGCAACTGTGACGTTGAACGAAGGGAAGACAAACATCATTCACAAATCTTGCTTTTGTATCAGCAGCTGTGACTTCGGTGCGACTTGGGCGTTACTCGGGAACACAGTATATAAATAATAGATTATATTACCTTTATACGGTGCTCGGGAAGGTTCTCTTTCATAGACGATTCCCAGAATTTCTATTTATTTTAGTACAGTGTACACAGCAAAACATTACCCTTTAGAGTAAATTAATTAAAAAAACTTTTTCCACAAAATAAGTTTTTCAAAGAAAAGAAAAGAACTCCATTAAACAAAAAATGAGCAAAAATAAAATCAAATAATCTACCAAGCGTGAAACTACCACAAATCAGCATCGATAAATAAATGAAATCCAGAACGAACAGAAATTACAATAATTAACCGAGTCAAACTCAAAACGAGCAGAAATTAACATAAGTTGGGCGCAAAACCCCTATGCCTTCCCAAGGCCAGAACAAAATTTGCACTTTACTGAAAAAAATATAAATGTTTTTACTTTTATAAATTTAATAAATCAAATAATATTAACATTTTGATTACTAAATATCAGTATATGTACATTAAACTGACAATGCACATTCATTTGTATTTTTTTCAGTAAAGTGCAAATTTTGTTCTGGCCTTGGGAAGGCATAGGGGTTCGAATGAGCCTGTTTTGTAGTTTCTACGACAACGCCTTCTATAAAAACCTTATATGTCCCCAGGGCATAACTTAAAACCCTTGCCCTGAGGGTTGTTGGGGAGTGTCCTCCTCAAAACATTCTATCTGGAAATCAACTAGCCTACGCGGAACAAAATGGCTATCTCAAAATCTTGATTGGATGTGTTTGGGGGAATAATGGGCGTGGGGGGGCTAGGTGCCCTTAAATCACTTTCGACTATTAAAAAGGGCACTAGTCCTTTGAATTTCCAATCGAATGAGCCTGCTTTGAAGTTTCTATGACAACGCCTTCTATAAAAACCTTATATGCCTCCAGGGCATAACTTAAAACCCTTGCCCTGAGGGATGTGGGGGAGTGTTCTCCTCAAAAACATATTTTCTATGCGGAAATCAACTACGATGAACAAAATGGCTATCTCAAAATTTTGATTGGATGTGTTTGGGGGAATGATGGGCGTGGGGGGGGGTCTAGTTGCCCTCCAATCACTCTCGACTATTAAAAAGGGCACTAGCCCTTTGAATTTTAAATCGAATGAGCCTATTTTGAAGTTTCTACGACAACGCCTTCTATAAAAAAAAACCTTATATGCCCCCAGGGCTTAACTTAAAACCCTTGCCCTGAGGGTTGTGGGGGAGTGTCCTCCTCAAAAACATATTTTATATCTGGAAATCAACTACGCTGAACAAAATGACTATCTAAAAATTTTGATTGGATGTGTTTGGGGTAATGATGGGCGTGGGGGCCCAGTTACCCACCAATCACTTTCGAATATTAAAAAGGGCACTAGCCACTCCAATTTCCAATCGAATGAGCCATTTTCGAAGTTTTTACGACAACTCCTTCGATACGAAGTGCCCGGGTATGGAGAAATAAAAAACACATTGTGGCCAAATCGCTCTTTACTTAGGCAGGGCTAGCACGCTGCCTATGATTAAATATAAAAAAACGAATTTTCAACTGACAGTAAGGAGCAACACTAAAACTTAAAAAGAAAAGAAATGATTCCCTTATATGAGGGGAGTCCCCCTTCTTAATGCTGTTCATGCTAACGTTTTTTAGTACCTTTTAAAAGGCTTCTTATCTAATTAATTAAAAAAACTTTTTCCACAAAATAAGTCTTTCAAAGAAAATTAAAGAACTCCATTAAACAAAAATGAGCAAAAGTTGCACTTTACTGAAAAAAATACATATGAATGTGCATTGTCAGTTTAATATACATATACTGATATTTAGTAATCAAAATGTTAATATTATTTGATTTGTTAAAGTTATAAAAGTAAAAACATTTATATTTTTTTCAGTAAAGTGCAAAAAAAGTGTTCTGGCCTTGGGAAGGCATAGGGGCTTTGAGCCCAATTCAAGTTAATTTCTTCTCGTTTTGAGTTTGACTAAGTTATTTATTGTAATTTCCGTTCGTTTTGGGTTTCATTTATTTATCGATGCTGATTTGTGGTAGTTTCACGCTTGGTAGATTATTTGATTTTATTTTTGCTCATTTTTGTTTAATGGAGCTCTTTACTTTTCTTTGAAAAACTTATTTTGTGGAAAAAGTTTTTTTAATTAATTTCTGTTCGTTTTATATTGACATTGTCTTTTCAGAGAAAAAGAAAATAATACTTTAAATCTTTTCGTTTTTTTTAACTTTATAGTTTGGCCTGCTACTTGTATGCTGGAGAAAAATTTTCAGCAATTTTTAACAACATACACCCTCTTACAAATCTGGACACAAATAGAAGTGTTTAATTTAGTTTCATACCTCGTCCAGTTGACCTGAAATGGAAAACTTGATACCATTCGCAAAAAAAATCTGTTTACTTTCTTTGATATCTTGGATACAGTTACGCTATTTTGATTTGGTTAAATCTTAAGAGCAGAAGCAGCCCCAAAAGTTTGAACATAAAACCCTCAATCGATCTTGGGATACTGCTGATATGCCTTATTGGGAATTAGCATTAACACAGTGCATTTTGATTTAATCTAGTGGCAACATTTAGTTTTTAAACATAAAGTCAAATGGGAGGGTGGGCGTGGGAGGCGGATTAGTTTTCCTCCAATCACTTTCGACTATTAAAAAGGGCATCAGCCCTTTCTATTTTCAATCGAATTTGCCCTTTTCGAAGTTCGTACGACAACTCCTTCGATACAAAGTGCCCTGGTCTAAACAACAACAACAACAAAAAAATATATTATACCCACATCGATCTTTACTATAAAAATGTCAAGCCTTCCAATCACTTTCGACTATTAAAAAGGGCACTAAGCTTTTCGATTTCTGATCGAATGAGCATTTTTTGAGTTTCTACGACAACACTTCCTATAAACACCTTATATGCCCCCAGGGCATAAATTACAACTCTTACCCTAAGGGCTGTGAGGGAAATTAGGTCTTTTAGGATTTTAATCCCATCAGAGCTTTCAGTGCAAGGGTTGTTAGTTATGCCCTGTGGGCATATAAGGTTTCTATAGAAAGTTGTTGTAGAAATTTCAAAAGGGGCTCATTTGATTGGAAATTGAAATTGCCCTTTTTAATAGTCGAAAGTGAGTTGAGAGTAATTAACCACCCTCTTACGCCCTCCATTTCCCCAAACACATTCAATCAAAGTTTAGAGATAGCCATTTTGTTCAACGTAGTTGAAAGTCCTGGAAATTATATATTTAAGGATGACAAACCCCACAGAGTCCCCAGGGCGAAGGTTGTAAGTTATGCCCTGGAAACATATAAGGTTTTTAATGATAGAGTTGTCGTAAAAACTTCAAAAGGGGCTCATTCAAGTGGAAATTGAGAGGGCTAGTGCCCTTTTTAATAGTTGAAAGTGATTGGACGGTAACTAGCCCCTCTCTCACGCCCACCATTCCCCCAAACACATCCAATAAAATTTTCAGATAGCCATTTTGTTCAACGTAGTAGAAAGTTATGGAAATTAGGTCTGTGAGGATGACACCCCCCCAGCCCTCAGGGCGAGGGTTGTAAGTTATCCCCTGGGGGCATATAAGGTTTTTATTGAAAGCGTTGTCGTAGAAACTTCAAAGGGGCTCATTTGATTGGATATTGAAAGGGCTAGTGCCTTTTTTAATAGTTGAAAGTGATGGAGAAAGACTAACGCCCCTCTCACGCCCACCATTTTCCCAGACACATCCAATCAAAATTTTGAAATTGCCATTTTGTTTAACGTATTTTAAAGTTCTGAAAATTAGGTCTTTGAGGAAGACAACCCCCTCACAGCCCTCAGGACAAGGATTGTAAGTTATGCCCTGGGGGAACATAAAGTTTTTATAGAAAGCGTTGTCATAGAAACTTCAAAAAGGGTTCATTCGATTAAAAATTGAAATGGCTTGTGCCCTTTTTAATAGTCGAAAGTAATTGGGAGGCAACTAACATCCCTTCCATGCCCACCATTTCCCCAAACGCATCCCCAAAGTGATTTGAGGGCAACTAGCAACCTCTCTCGCCCACCTTTTCCTCAAACACATCCAATCAAAATTTTTAGATTGCCTCAAAAACATAATTTCTATCTGGAAATCCACAACACTGAACAAAATGGCAAACGGGGCAGAAATGTTACAGAGAGGTTTGTAAAATTTCCAGTAATTTTCAAGAAACAAATTAAAACCTTTGCTAACTCATATTGGTATTAAACTACAACTATCCTCACTTGGAAAGTAAACTTTTCCAAGAACAATTTTATATCGTGCTCTTGCAGATCATTGAATTATCTCTCGGTACTTGTATGATAAACCCACTACCGGTGAAACCCACTACCACTACCGGTATATAAATGTTTTTTTTTTTGTTTGTTAGTTTCTTTCAGCTTAGAGTGAGACAAGACAAAGAGAAGTGACAGAATAGATGGAAAATGTACAATTTCGGTTATATATTTGCACATTGGGGGCGGGGGGGGGGGGTGGTAAAGTTTTTGACATTGTGAAGTTAGAAAACAATTCTTACTACATAACATGCAGATTACTTATACCTAACCCATTAGGCATGCAGACCGGCTATACTTTACACACACCCTCCCCCCAATGTGCAAATATATAGCCCAAATTAGTTTTTTAAAATATTTTATTTTTATCTTACTTCAGTATATTTCATTAGGATTGAGCGTCACAGAAACATATTAGAAGGATATTAAATAGTGGGTATATCATAAAAGTACTTACCCCTCTAATATAACCAGAGAACAAAATTCCGTATCTCTTCTAGATTTCTTGGAAATAATTCTGAGAAAATTTATCTCGAATATCAAACTCCGTGTTTTCCCGTTGCTTTCTGAAATTCTGGATTTGATGCCTTTTGCGTTTTAATCGAGTAATATTACAATAATTTCCCAAGATGACATGAACTTTTTTATATTCGAGATAGCTTCGTTCACTTATAAATAATTTCCAAAGTTTTCATGACGAATCATTTTTTTTAGACCATAAAGAAATTTTTTTCTAACATGCTAGAATTTTATTTCCAACGTGAACGAACAGATCTTGGTCTTCTAAGAGCTGGAACTGACATTGGTTTACCAAAATTAACATTTCTTCTGTGACTTTTCCTATTTTTGATTCTGGTCTATATTTGATCTCTTTTAATTCTGCGAATTTCCTAAGTTTTATTTATGTAAAATACCCTAGCTTCGAAGCTTAACTTTTTAGAAATCAAGTAGCTTTGAACACTGATAAGAGCTTTATTATCTCTTTGACAACCCGAGCGAAATTTTCGTATGTCTCATAATTTTTGGGGAAATAATACCAGATATCCTGATTTTGAAGGGAAGTTCCAATTTTTTAGATTTTTTTTCTATGGTTTTTGATCTTGATGTTTATTATACTAAACACTTAATGGCAGTGTATGCAAGGAGACCTCCACTCTTCTATACCCGAACTGTACACTAAGAAATAATTTTCAAAGTTGACATCGCATAGATATCCTTGACGCCATAGAGGTAACCTTTTTTCTAGACAAGGTCCCTGTCCCCTGAAAGTTTAACTAATACCCTTAGCATTAACAATAGTAGTAATCAGATTAGCAGAAGCAGTGGCGTTAGTAGTAAGCAGTAAAAGTGTTCATTATGCCCTTATGGTTTGGTTCAACATCCCCTCCTCATGCCCTAACAGCTTCAACTTAATACTTTTAGCCATTTCTGATATGTTACTTATACGTCTTTTTGATAGCCTGCATGCACATAATGTGTTTTGATTTAGCCCTACATCGCCCTAAGCAGTCCCTGAAAGTTCTACATTAATACCATTAGCCTTAGTAATAGTAGTACTAACAGTAGAAGTAGTACCAGTATCATGGTTGCAACGGTAGCTGCAACCTAGTAAAGAGCGAACCCCAGCCGATAGTAGCCAAAAGCTAAAAACGCGTCTTGAAAAAACCACCAAGTCAAATAAAATTACCATCTGACACTGACTCAGGAATGGTAACTATTATTTCGGTTCGTCTTAAAAGTAAAAGTTTATTGCGAAAAGAATTTTATGATGATTTCGAAAAAAGGCCTCAAATTCCTCGAAAATGGCGTCAGATGAAAATGAAACTTGTACCATTGGAATCAGCAAGGTCGAAAACCTTGTAACGAGAAATTACAGTCCCCCATCGGTAGCACTCATCTGTCTCCCTTTTTTTCAACAGGCCTCGCGGGCTACCAGAACATCATAGAGAGATGCTTAATGGCTCATTCAAACTCAATTTCTCATATCTACGTGTTTTTTATAAATTCCGCCATCTCCAAGCGCCATATGGCAGTAAAATGACACTTTTTGTGCAATTTCTCAAGGGGTGGCACTGCTAAGCTACCAAAACATCGTAGACAAACCTGTTATAGCTCATATGAAAGATATGGCTCATATTTACGTTCATCATATGAATTCCACCATCATCAAGTTCCAAATGGCACTAAAAGGGCTCTTTTGGTGCCGTGTCTCAAATGGAAAGGCTGGGGCCATTGGGCTAGTAGAACTAATAGGAGTTATGTTTAATGGCACATTTGAAAGCTTTTGCTCATATATACGTCCTCTTTTTTTTATTATAAATTTTACCATTCATAAGTGCGGTATAGCACTGAAAACAACACTTTTGGTGCCACTTCTTAAGGGGAAAAGCTATGAAGTACAAAACAGGTACTATTGTAATAGTTATGTTCCAGAACCCTTAACTTGAAGTTTACAAGAACCCCTCCCGTACGCTCCACATCCCAGCCCCCATAGTAAGTTCCATAAATCGTCTGCTCATCAGTAAGCTACTGAAACATTAGCAGGCTACCACACCATGGTAGATAGATGTTTAATGGATGAATTAAAAGCTATTGCTTATATGTAATTCTACCATCTATTTTAAAAATTCTACCATCTATTAAATTTCACAAATTTCAATGTTAACTAGTTTTTGGAGAGAATTTGCAATGAACTCTTTGTCATGGTTGAAGCATTATCTGCAACCTAGTAAAGAGAGAACCACAGCCCATAGTAACTAAAAATTAAAAAATGTTAAAAGTTTTTTTTCTTCTTCTTCTTTCCAGGCCTAGCGGGTTACTAGAATCATAGAGAGATGCTAAAGAGCTCATTCAAAAGCTACTTCTCATATGTACGTGGTTTATATCAATTCGGCCGGCTGCAAGTGCTATATGGCATGAAAAAAGGCACTTTTTATGCCGTTTCTCGAGGGATGGGGCTAGCGGGCTACCAGAGCATCTTAGATAGATTTTCGATAGCTCATGTAAAAAAATATTGCTCATATCTACGTTTTTAGTAGAGGGGGGCCTTGCTACGTCCTACCTAAGAACACCCTACCTTTCCTTGTCTAACTGAAAGGAAATAATAAAGGGTTAAATATGCTAATATTTTTTCCAAAATACAAAAAGAAAAATTTTTAAATATAGTTCATCTTGTACCACTTGTAGTCTACAGACAGATAATTCCTAAGGACACCCTACCTTTCGTTGTCTAACTGAAAGGAAATAATAAAGGGTTAAATATGCTAATAATCCTCCGAAGTTTCCAGGGGGAGGGCTGTACAACATACACCTATTAAAGGCAATGAAACCTAGCTCAGAAAAGTGCGAAATAGTAAACCAAGCATCCCAAATCATAGGTTTCAGACAACATATACCTACGAAAGGTTAGGAATCTAGCTCATAAAAGTCCAAAATAGCAAACTAGACATCCGAAATCATAAGTTTCATTCAACACACACCTACGAAAGGTTAAGAAACCTAGCTAAGGAAAGTCTAAAATAGTAAACCAAGCATCCCAAATCATAGATTTCAGACAACATACACACCTACGACAGGCTAAGAAACTTAGGTCAGAAGTTCGAAATAGTAAACCAAGCACCCCCAATCATAGGTTTCAGACAACACACATCTACATACGTTAAGAAATCTAGCTTAAAAGTGAATTTTTATGCTTTAAGTATGTTTTATGTCATTCTAAGACATGTAAAAAAAAGTTGAAATAAAATTATCATGTTAAAAAATAAAAAAAAAGTTCAAAAAAGTAAACTTAAAAAGAAGTATAAAAATGGGGGGGATGTGCCCAAAAAGTTGGAGGGAGGGGGTCCCATGGTGGTTGAGGAGAGGGGTCCCTTGAAGGTTGAGGTCCATGGTGGCTAGGGTCATTGGTGGTTGCGGTCCTTAATGGTTCAAATCCATAACCATCTCACTAATCCCATATTGTGTACTTGTCTATTACAGTGACCACAGCCGAGAAGTAAAGCTAGGTCAAGTCACATGTCTCAAACTTTTTCACCTCAAATAATCCCCTAAAATGTCAATTAATCTCTGACGTTTCCATTTTTCTGGCAACTGTGCACAGATACATTTTAAATTCCCATGAAACCTATTGACTTTTCTGTCATGAATTCTTACACAATCGAAGCTCTATAAGTTCAACGTAATTCATGTCTGTATCAACTACAAATCATCCTGCCTGGAAACTAATGATAATATATTATCAAGGAATGTCCATGGGTGGAATTGTGTCATAACAGAGATTACGTAAATTCAATGCTCCCAAGAATCTGCTCTGATGTAACACCAGGTCGGATTCAAAGGGCACTGCACTCCCGGTCGTGTAGCAAGGCCCTCCTCTACTGTTCTTCCTATAAATTTCACCATCTGTAAGTTTCAAATGGCACTTAAAACGGCACTTTTGGTGCCATGTCTCAAGTGGAAAAGCTGGGGCTAGTGGGCTACCAGAACTTTGTAAAGTGATGTTTAATGGATCCTTTGAAAACTTTTGCTCATGTCTACATGTTTTTTTTATCAATTCTACCATTCGTGAGATATAGCACTGAAAACAACACTTTTGGTGCAACTTCTTAAGTGGAAAATCTTGAAAGCAAAAATCGGTATCATTTTAATAATTATGGTGCAAAACTTTCAACTGGAGGTTTGCAAGAACACCTCCCGTAAATTCCTCCTCCGGGACCCCTTGTAAGCTACGCAATTAAAGTTCAACAAACACCAGTATATTAAATTACATCATTAGAGGCGTGGTTCTGTTAGTACAGCACTGGACTTCAAATTAGATTATCAAGGGTTCGATTCCAGGTTGGATTTTTTTTTATCAATCATGGTGTGTCCCTTCTTATGATTACTTTGAGATAATCCCCTATTTTTGCAGATGTGATACACTCATTTTTTAAAGCATATCCCGAGAAGGCTCATTTTACACCTATTACTCATATCTCCGTGCTTTTTATCAATTTTACCATCCAAAAGTGCCATACAGCATTAAAAACGACACTTTTGGTACCATTTCGTAAGTGGAAGAGTTTGGAAGCATAAAACGGTACCATTGCAAAAATTATGGTCCAATGCCCTTCAATGGAGGTTTATAAAACCCCTCACATATACTCCCCCTCCAGACCCTCTTACTAAGTTTCATAAATTGCCGACTCATCTTAAAAGTAAAAGCTTATTGCGGAAAAAATTGACTAAAACTAAAACCTTTTCAACTGAAAATCTACCAAAAATTAAGCTTGAATGATCAACAGCTTTAATTGAACCTTCAAACCTCCCTCTGCGATGAAACCTGTGTGTTAGTTCTAACGGCGTTAACTGAGGGGAAGGGACGTTTTTTTCCCTTGGTTTTTTGCTCCTAAAAAGGTTTTGAAAACCTTTTTTGGTCATTTCATTGGAGAAGGCCCTTTTTTCATTTAAAAAATAGGGGAAACAACCGAAAGTGCACTTAATGGGAATGTGCTATCAAGTCAAATTTATAAAATGTGATTAGCTATAAACATAAGCTTTTAAATGAGCTCTTAAATAGCTCTCTATTGCTACAGTAGCCTTCTAGTTTCTGCTAGTCAGTAGATGATTTATAAAGTCCTGCCTTCATTATGGCTTTTTCAGGTGAAGTCGGCCGAGTACAAACAGCTTTTTGCTCATCAAAAAACAAAGTTCCTGAAAGACATGTATTGTTTGGTGAAGTATGGATAATGAACTTTTTGTTATAGTCTGAAAATTTTTCGGAGCTGTCAAGGTTGTTTGCAGTATTTTCTAGAGATAATTTATCTCCCCTGGATCGGTGATAATTAGAAATTATATTAAAATAAGTTTTCAACTGAAACTAAAGAGCGAAATTAAAAAAAATCGATAATATTTTTTCGTCAGTACATGTCTTAGATAATTCGGTGCTGATTAGTGATAATTCTGATCATTTCCCCGCTATTTCCAGATGTAAGAGGGCTATCAAGCGCAGCGTATAGCATTACCATCAAATCTCCCGGTTTTCCGTTTTGGTGATACTAAGCTGAATCTACTTAATTCTCATATGACTGATCAGCCATGGGATAGTTTGGTTTCTGAATCGAGTTTTAACCGCTCTTTGGACTTCTTTTATGATTTAGTGAAAGATGGTATCCTAGAAGTTTACCATCAGGGTCCAGCGCCCCCTGCTTTGAAAAGGATAGCACCGCTGAATCCGCGGATGACTCGAGGTCTCCATAAAAGCTGGAAAAGAAAAAAATTATTGTGGAAGCTTTATAAGGCTTAATCATCTGTAGCTCATCATCAACGGTTCAAGGCCTATAGGAGTTTACTTAATTATCTGTGTCGGAAGGCTAAGTCTCAGTATTATCATAGGAAATTTTCTGAATGCGGAAAGGATGTTAGGAAGACATGGTATTTAATTAATTCGGTCCTTAGACCTACTTCCCATTTGCCTTCAGTTCCAACAACGCTGATAGTCAATAGTAAAACCGTCCAAGGAGAAGATGTTCAGATAAAGTTTACCTCTTATTTTGCTAATATAGGGAAGACAACTGCTTCCTCTGCAAGCTCTGCAACTTCTCGTTGCAATTTCAGAGACTATCTTGGACCCTCATGTTTAAAGTCAATGGTCTTGAACTCTGTTTCTGAGTTTGAGGTAGCTCGTATAGTGAATACTCTTAAAGGATCATCGTCTTCAGGGTCGGACAGAATGCCTACAAGGGTTATCCGTGCCATCCTGCCAGCTATTCTGTCTCCATTGGCTAAGCTTTTCAATATGTCTTTCGAGATAGGAATTTTCCCAGTATCTCTCAAGCGAGCTAAAGTTATAGTTCTGTATAAAGCTGGTTCCCAGAGTGATCCTGCTAATTATAGGCCAATTTCTCTCCTATCAATTTAAGCAATATTTTCGAAAAGGCCATACTATCCAGGCTTCTTAGTTTTCTGAATGCAAAAGAATTTTTGCATGATTTCCAGTTTGGATTCCGAGCAAATCGCTCTCCATAGCATGCTTGCGCAGCTCTCTTGAGTTTTATTCATTTGGCAATAGATTATGGTCATATCCCGACAGGTTTATTTTTGGATGTTCGTAAAGCTTTTGATTCTTTGACCCATCGGATCCTTCTTTGGAAACTACCGCATACTGGTATAAGATCAACTGCTTTCTCTTGGTTTGAATAATATCTTTCTGAAAGGCTTATTGCCCTTGATCCACTTTTCTGAAGCCCTTCTGAAGTACATTATGGCATCCCTCGGGGATCTTTTCTTGGCCCCGTTTTATTTCTGATTTATGTTAATAGACTCTAGCATACTGCAAGCTATGTCATCCTGATGTTCGTTTGTGTTCCAATACTACTTCTAATGAAGATTTCTTCGTTGCTTTTGCAGATGACACCACTCTTGGGACCTTAGGAAGACGAAATGTGATATCAAGTCTAACCTTGTGGCAATATTCGAGAGAGTCATTTCATGGTTTGACACGAATTTCTTGGCCTTGAATGTTGGCAAGTCACACTTTCTTATTTGTTCTCGAACTAGTATAGCTTCCCCTTGGCTTTCTCACCTTCAGATGTCACAAGGCTCCTTATGTAGACCAGAGAACCGAGTGGTCCGGTTTCTTGGTATCTTGCTTGATGAGAACCTTTCTTTTAGAATCCATGTAGCCATGATTAGGGTTAAGGTCTCACGGAGTTTGGGTATCCTTCGGAAACTCGGACACACATTTCCTGGATCTAGTCTGAGGCTTCTTTTTTCTGCCTTGTCCAGTCATATGTTTCGTATTGCCCCATTGTATGGATGTCTACTTTTCCTTCTACACTGCGGTCACTTTCTGTCATGCATAAAAAAGCACGGCGTCTGGTCATGGTCACCAACCGTTCCTCACCTAAACCGCTCTTAAATCTACAGTCTATTTACATTCTTTCTTGTGCTTTTTTTATATTTCGTCAGCTTCATGGTAATCTTCCAAAATCTCTTCAAAAAACTCCTGTATTTGTTTCTGATTCAGCTCCATATAGCCTTCGTTCTTAACATAATGTCTGCATTCCTCCTACCCCTACTGTAAGGCCAGATTTCGATCCCCTCATTGCTTGTCAACAGGTGTGGAATTCCCTATTTTCTTCAGTACAGAGATTTCACTCGTTTGGGACTTTTAAAAGGATTCTTAAGGACCATTTAGTTAAGAAGCAAACGGAATAAAATTTTTTCTTTCTAACCTTCTTTCTTTTTTTCCCTCTGAAGAGTTGATATCCCCTGAGTGTTTATTTCATGGTGTATGGCTGTCTTCTCTATGTTTTGACTCCCAGGCCTCAGGTGTGTTCTCTTTTTAATCTTATGTTATTTGGTTATTGTTCTCTTTTTTAACCCCCTTTTCTCCCTGGCAATGAAGCCTTTCGAGGGGGAATAAGAGTATTATAATTCAAATCTGTATTTATTGATGAACATTAATCTCTTTACAATAATGAACAAACTTTACTTTAGTTTTATTTATTTATTTTTTCTTTTCTTCTCCTTTTTATTCTTCTTTCTTTGACTGTGAATGATTTTTTTGTGCCTTATGCGCAGCCTATCTCGTGGCTTACTTTTGCGTTTTGAATGGTAGATAATAGTTTTTAATTTGATTGCTTTTAGTTTCTCTTTTTTTGTTTTTTTTTTGCAAACTCTGATTGTGACCAGTGGGATGTATAAAGGTATGAATTTCAGATTAAATTTCACCTTTTGATTTCAGATTAAAATGTAGAGAAATGAATTATGTTATTCTTTATTGGTGTTTGAGTTGTTTTTTTTTCTATAAATAAATCTTATCAGTCTATCTATCTATTTACTCTATATATGTACTGTTTTTTCTCTCTCTCAGTAAGTAATTGGCTATTGTTCTCTGAGTTTGTGATCCGTATATACTCCCCTAATTTACAGGCCAAGGAGCCTTTGGGGGGACTAGCACAGTGTATTATTGCATGTGCATTGATAATGAATGAATAAATCTTATCTCTAATCTCTCTAATCTTCTTAAAACGAAAATAAATTATTCCATGTAAATACAAAAGATCATGGCAGCGTTGTTTCTACGTTAAATTTTAATCAAAAACGAACAAAGATTAATTTAAAAAAAACATAGTTTTTCCGAGGGAAGTAAAGAGCGAAGTTGAAAC
>JAQQPU010002348.1:36914-68965 GCA_029168905.1 Artemia sp. Kazakhstan ARC1039 | reverse complement strand
ATCTGAAAGTAACGGGAATAAAGAATCAACGGAAATGTCAGAGATAGCACTTCAGGTTCCTTTAGACGATTATTTTCGTGTCTTTTGAAAGACATTTTCAAGAGACAGATTATTTTCATTTGTATTACTTTCTCTGTGGCTGCTCAATCATGCATGTGAGAGGGGAGACTTCCCCCACCATTGTTTACGCTAAGGTTTCAGTTTTTATCTCAAGGCTTAAAAAGGAACGCAATGCGATAAAAGTATAACTCAAAATAACATATATACAATAATATATGCACGTAACACGGAACAATTAATCAAAATTGTATATTATGAGTTGAGGCTCATCCAAATCATGGGCCAGGGGGCTCACCATTCCATAATCTATGAAAGCAATCCTGCAATAACTAAAAATATAAAGTATTTATTAGTATTTTAACGTCTTCCACAACTCAAACGGTCCAACATTCTACAGCCCAAAGAGTCTGTCTAATCTCCTAAACCGGGAACAGAGGAGATAAGTGAAGTTCCGCCCCGTATTGGATGAGTCTTCAACCTCACCCTCCCCCTCTCCTACTGTTTCCGCTAAAGTCTTCTTCTTTATGCCAACTAGGCTGCCCCCACTCAAGTTTTGTATGGGAAGAATACATAGTAAATCTATTATAAAATATTTAAAATTACAGCCATACTTAAAATAAGGTTAAAATACATACTTTGCGATAAATGCTAAATTATTATGGCACAAAAAAAATCCGAAAAATGGTCTAATCAAAATGATGCTGTTCTTTCTGCATCAACAAATGGAATAACCTAGCAAGATCCATTCATTGTTGCGTGAAAAAATCAGGTTTGATTTTTCGGAGGCATGTAAATTAAGCTGTCTATAGCGAAGGCCATAAGGCTTCAATGTTTTATTATTATTAATTTAAAAAAAAACCTTACATAAAAATAAGTTTTCTAAGAAGAGTAAAGAGCTATATTGAACTCAGGACAGGCAGAAATTAATTCCTATTATAGTTAAAACTCAAAAAGACCAGAAATTACTGTTAAAGAATAAACAAAACCCCGAACGAACAGAAATTAAAATTAACTATCTTGACAACGTAAAGATAACCGGTGCAAAGATAAATAAATGAATAAATTATATATAGTTTCAATATTTTTTATTACTTTCCCCCCATATATACCTCATATATAAGGTTTTTATCAAAGAGGGAATCGTATAGACTTTAAAAAAAGCCTCATTCGATTTAAATTTAAAGTTCTAGATCTGTTTTTAAAAGTCAAGAATAATCGGACAGTAAGTACCCCCCTCATGCCATAAAAACTTTCTGAAAAATAAATTTTTCAAAGAAAAGTAAAGATACAAATACCTGTTAAAATTCCAACTCAAAACGACCAGAAATTACTATTCAAGAATAAATGAAACCCAAAACGAACAGAAATTAAATAAACAATCATAGCAAAAAACATACAACAAGTAATAATATAAATGAATAAGTAGATCTTAAAGCGAGTAATGCTTAGATTGAATATGAAAATCAAGCTTAAAACGAAAACAAATATTTTGCTATTAAAGTATAAATGAAACTTAAAACGAACAGAAATTAAATAAACAATCAATGCGAACAAACATACAATATATATTAATGTAAATGAATAAATAAATCTTAAAACGAGTGAAACTTAAATTGAATATGCAAATATAGTTTGAATCGAATAAAAATAACTACAAACAAGAGTTTGGGTATCGCCTCACTGCAGAAGCCTAAAACCTACTGCGTCATTGGCGCTTTACTGAAAACGAATTATATTACAAATGTTTTCTTTTGTACTTAATATTGAAAATAAATATTAAAATTACAGTAAAATTTTGAACTGATGAGCTTTTAGTAATTAATATCATTATGCATCAAATATTCAGTTTAATTTATTAGTTCTTTTCAAGATGGGTGAAGAAAAATATAGTTTCACTACAAACAAAATTTGGATACTGCCCCTTCTTTAACTGTAAAAACCTAAAGCCTTCTGCGTCATTGGTGCTTCACTGAAAACGAATTACTCGTATATTACAAATTTATTATTCTCCAATTCTTACAGCATTGAAAATGAAAATAAAAATTACAGTGAAAAAAAAAAATCTTGAACTGATGGATCTCCTGCAGATTTATATCTCTTTGATTTCTTTTTTATAACCTTTTCTAGGCTTTCTATTTCTTTTATTAAGTCTTTCTTCCTCAAGTCTGTTTTTTCTCCAATCCACTTTATTTCAAAGCTCAAATGCTCATTTCTATAAGTATAGACCCAGTTAGAATGAGTGTCATTGTTTTTTTTTTCTTTCCGATTACTTCCTTTACTAAAGAAACGTAGGCCCTTTTTTACTTTTGGCTTAATACATCTGGCCAACCACCGGTTAGCCAGGTCCATCCATTCTGTCACCATCCATTTTTGTAACTCCTGATCAAGAATTCCTTTTTTACACGAAAGCTTCAATGTGAGAACTTTGCTATTAAATTTAAAAAGGAGGCACTCTTCAGTTTCTTCAAGGATCGACGGCGTTGCTTTAAAATTTTGACCTATTACCTTTTTTGCCTGATTGTTCAGTAACTCTTCAATTATTTTTGGACCTTCAGTTTCTTCAAGGATCGACGGCGTTGCTTTAAAATTTTGACCTATTACCTTTTTTGCCCGATTGTTCGGTAATTCTTCACTTATTTTTGGACCTTCAGTTTCTTCAAGGATCGACGGCGTTGCTTTAAAATTTTGACCTTTTACCTTTTTTGTCCGATTGTTCAGTAGCTCTTCACGTATTTTTGGACCTTCAGTTTCTTCAAGGATCGACGGTGTTGCTTTAAAATTTTGACCTATTACCTTTTTTGCCCGATTGTTCAGTAACTCTTCACTTATTTTTGGACCTTCAGTTTCTTCAAGGATCGACGGCGTTGCTTTAAAATTTTGACCTATTACCTTTTTTGCCCAATTGTTCAGTAACTCTTCACTTATTTTTGGACCTAATTCTTCCAAAAGTCTAATGTATTTTTCACCGAATCCTATTGTGTCACTGAGAAGCTTAATTATGAACTTGGCCTCGTCGCTTTCGTCCGACACCTCTGCTAGACCTTTTTGAAGTTTTGAGATATAGATGTTAAAATTTTTAGTAGAGGAACAAAGTTTATTTAAAATAGTCATCAATAATAAATATTTTCCTGCAGTGCTTTACCAGTCAAAAACACGTATCAAATAAGTTTTCAAAACTAACTTTTACCATCAAAATGAATCAAAACCATAGTTGATATTCCTGAATCCCCTTCATATTGCAATTTTTTCCGGCTTGACAGTTTTCTTTTTAGAATATTAGTTTTACTAAACTCGAAATAATGTCTTGTATTTACAACAATAAAATTAAACACAAATGAAACCTTTTCTAGTATCTAAGCTTATAAATATGTTCATGAATTACAATCTATAACTAATCAGCCACAAGTCAAAATAACATATCAAATTTGGTTTTAGAACAAACTTTTACAATTAAGATTAATCGAAACCATAGTTAATATTCCTGAATCACCTTCGTATCGAAATTTTTTCTGACTTGACAATTTCTTTTTTTTAATATTAGTTTTACTAAACTTTAAATATTTTCTTATATTTAGAACAATAAAACTAAACACACATGATACATTTTCTAGTATTGAAGCTTATAAATATGTTTATGAATTACAATCTTTAACTGATTAGCCTCGAGTCAAAATAGCATATTTTGCTATTAAACTTTTACCATTAAAATTAATCAAAACCTTAGTTACTATTTCTGAATCACCTTCCTATTTCAGTTTTTTCCCAATTGACAGTTTTTTGCTTCAAAAGGCTCTTTGGATTTTTGGTTATTATAAGCCGTAATTAAGCCTATTTATCTCTTTTCAATCTGTTTTCATATTTTTTATTAGGCCGTCTTTATTTTTGCTGTAGTAATATTTTCTTACAAATTTCAGATTTAACTTTTAGATACTTCGGTTGATCAGTTTAAAACTTTTCTTGTTTTTCTCCGGTTTTGACCACTCTCTGAAACAATTCCGTTGAAAACAATCCTTTCATCACAAGCAATCCCAATTTTCAATGGTAATTTTTTTCTAAGCTTATCAATGGATAAACTTCGTCAGTGGGATTTTTACTTATCTTTAACTGATCAGTCTATGACTAAATAAAATATTAAGTTGTTTTTTCAAGGAATACTTTTACCATTAAGAATAATTGAAATCGTAGCTACTATTCCTGGCTCAGCTTCTAATTGCAGTTTTTTGTCACTTGACCGTTAAATTCAAAAAACCTCTTGAATGTTTGGTTACTATAAGCCATGATTCATCCCATTTATCTCTCTTCTTTCTTTTCTTCATATTTTTTAGTATGCTGTCTTTATTTTTGTTGCAGTGCTATTTTCTTGCAATAAATATTGGAATAGCAAACCTAGTTCAAGAAGAAGTCTTAAAATGTTTATACTATCTCGAAGTGAATAACTATTAAGAAGCTTTGAAATATCAATTTTAGTCGAATTCTTCGTCTCTTTCACTTCAGGAAAAGAGTCTTCCTCTTCAGTATGAGAAGAACTGCAAACCTCTAAACCCAGGCGATTAAGTAGTCTATAGGTGGTGGTGGCTAGTCCAGGGGGGGGGCAGTCCACGATGAACGAACTAACAAGAGTGTCCTGTTTGAATATTCTCTGACGAGTAGTTTCTGTGTTTTCTGTATCCAAACAAAGAAGTTTCTTTGACATAGCCATAGCGTTGGCATTGTTATGATATGTACTTGAAATTTTCCTAGTCTCTTGTGTTCTTAGAATGTCAAAAGAGGGGTTTTTCAAACGGAAATAAAATGTTTTAGTGTCGTTTATAATAAAAAAAAAATTTAAACTTGAATCAGTTTTTACAAAAAACTGATTTATTTGATTTTTTCAAGCAATATCATTCAAGATCGATCGTTGCTACAGAGTGTCTTGAACTCGAATCCTTCTTAGTTGAAAGACAAGCCAACCTCCACTGGAACATGGCAACTTCTGAAATAAATATACCCTTCAGTTTATGGTGTCCAAGACGTAATGAAAATATTTAAAATTAAAAATGACGTACTAAAAATGGTGAAGTAACATGCTTTAAAAGGCTTCAAGACTTAGTGCAGGAAACTTTGAATCCACAGAAAACTTGACACGGTTAAGACTTAAGATCTTGAATTTTATAGTAAAGAATGAACTCTTGTCAATTGTAAATATAATAAGGATTCGGGTTAGAGTGGTAGATAGCAACCTAGTAAGAGACGATAACGTCTAATGTTAAGAAATATAATAATCGATAACTCTTAAAAATAGCGTCACATCAAAACAAAAAGTATACAATTAGAACCGCCTTGTCCGAAACCTTTATATAGGAAGCTTTCCCTTCCTTGGCTTGCACAGCAAGTGAAATATATTGGCTTGAAAATCAAGAAAAGTGGCCACTACTACAGCACTATGCCTAAACGATATCTCTTTTTTCTTTTTCTCTTTTAAAAATTTCCAGAGATAGCTTGGCAATGGAAGATCGTAGAAAGTTTCTCAATGGCTCATTTTAAAAGAAATTGATAGATATAGTGCCTTTGGTCATTAAAAAATATATTTTTAAAATAGAATCAATTTTTTACCAAAAAATTTAATTTTCGTGTAAAATATTGATCAATGACGTCATAATCGTAGGTTGTAGTACATAGAGGCTCGATAATCTGATAAAGCTAAAACCTAGTAAAGGACAATTATGCAGCGGTACCATTTCATATATTGGACTGAGTTAGCTGCCTGATAAACGGCGTCTTTATTTGACGATATTGTGCATAAACGGCATCTTTTTCTTTTTTTTTCTTTTCCACAGATAGCTTGGCACTGGAACATCGTAGAGAGTTTTTTACTAACTCATTTTAAAGGAAATTGATGGGTTTAAAAACCGTTTGTAATTAAAACAAATTATATTTGAAAAAGAATCAATTTTTCCTCTAAAAACTGCGTTTTTATGGCCAATCTGCATTAATTACGTCATAATAGGAGGTTGTAGCCAGGTATATAATCAAACAGTTCGTGGTAACGAATTGTATAGTAAGAGTGACTCGTCTCATTACTAATAAACTCAGTAGTATATAGGTTTTTCGGAACAGGCAGTTCTAAAAATGAACTTCTTGTTTTGATCTGACTCTATTTTTAGGAGTTATGGGTTATTTTACTTTTACTATGGGGCAGGATCGTCTCTTACTTGGCTGCTAGCTACCGCTACAATCCCGATCACTCGGAGTATCTGTCTTGGCATATTCTATAATTAGCAATGGCTTGATGCCCGCAACTACTTGATTTTAATTCAATGTTGTTTAATTCAAAATTTAAATTGTTCTTTATGCTAAATTATATGTAATTTATTTTTCATAAATCTCCAATGGTACAATGGTAAGCATACTAGTGGTTAGAATTGCTGGCATTCTTCAAGATTGGGAATAAAAATTTTGTTTTTAGTATTTAAATAAAAAAAAGTTCCTCAATTAATTACATTTTGTTTTTTAATTCAAAAAGGCGCTGGAACTTTTAATTTTTGTTTGAATGAGCCCTATTGTGACATTCTAGGACCACTAGACCAATACAATCACCCCTGGGAAAAAAACGAAAAGCATATAAACACGCATCCATAATCTTTTTTCTCGCAAAAAAACACCACATTTTTGAAGATAAGAGCTTGAAACCTCTACAGTAATGTTTTCTGATACGTTGAATCTGATAGTGTGATTTTCATTCTATGACTTTTAGGGGGTGTTTTCCCCATTTTTCGAATATAAGGCAAATTTTCTCAGGCTTGTAACTTTTGATGGGTAAGCCTAAGCTTGATGAAGGGTATGGACAACTATTATATAACAAATTATATAATCCCCAGTTTTAATGAGCTAGATCGAACTTTCATGTAATTATTTATTTATATATTTCAGTTTTTATATGCTAGAGTTTGTTCTTTAATACAACTATTGATATTAAATTTCCGTTTTTTAGAGTTTCGGTTACTATTGAGACAAGCCACTCTTACTATACAATTCATTACCACGGACTATTTGATACGTAGAATATCGTGGTTACATCCACTTTTACATAAAGGATCAATATAGTTAATCATAAATGGTGTTAGTCACGTAGTTCTTAATAGAAGTTTTGTTTAGACTTTAACTTGACAAATGTGTAAAAATTGTCTGCTGCAGGAAATGAACCTGCAACCTTCAAAGCAGAATACCAATACGCTATCCACTGGGCATGTAGGCGTTAAAAGAGACAATTTTGAAATAGTTAATGTTATACTTGAATGATTATGATAGTATAGAAAAGAACAAACTCTAGCACAAAGTAACTTAAATGTTTTATATAAAGGTTATATTAAAGAATCAGAGGCAAAGCAAAAGTACTGCTTAAGTAAAGAGCGATAATTTAAATTTGTTAAATAATTCAAATCTGTAATTCATGGAGATTTATTGTATGCGATTTAAAAAGGTTACTGCAACCGAGACTTTAACTCGGACAGTTTTAAAAAGAAATTATGTGTCGATGATTAAAGGTTTTTCTAAACTTTGTGGTTGCAAGAAAATCATTTTTTTTTTTAAAGGAAGCAATGAACAAAACCCTGGATAGAAGGAAGTAGTATTTGTAATGCAAGAGTAGCGTAGAAAACAAACTTTTAGCACTCGATTATTCAAAATTTTCAGGGATTGATGATTTACATAGAAAATTAAAAGAAAATGGTTTTACTGTATCAAAAACTAAAATCAAAGAAGTGTTGCAAAATCAAAATAGTTATTCTTTACACCATCCAGCTTATCATACATTTAAAAGAAGACGCGTTTACACTCATAGTGTCGATGATCAGTGGCAAGCAGATTTTCCTGATGTACATCAGTATAAAGGTGAAAATAATAATTTTAATTGTATTCTTACATTCATCTATTGTTTTAGTAAATATGCTTGGTTTATTCCTTTACAGGATAAAATAAGTAAGGAAATTATCAATGCTTTTTTAGATTTATTTAAAAATACAAAACATAAAAAATTACAAAGAGATAAAGGTAAAGAGTTTGTTATGAAAAACATTAAAATATTTTTTAAGAGTCATGAAATTCATTGGATCTAATCTGAAAGTGAATTGAAAGCTCAAATTGTTGAGCGGTTTAATAGAACGATCAAACAGAAATTATGGAAATATTTTACTCATAACAACACAAAACGTTGGATAGATATATTACGCTCTTTAGTTGACAATTATAACTATTCTTATCATCAATTCATCAAAACGAAACCAATAGAAGCGAGTATAAAGGATATGAAAACAAGGTGTACATTAATATATTGCCTGATGTCGAAGTTCAAAAGCCATCCATAAACAAATTCAAAGCTTGTGATTTGGTTAGACTTAATAAAAGTAAGGGTGTTTGATAAGGGTTACCTACCCAATTACACAACTGAACTGTTTCAAACAGTTTTAGTGAAACATACAACCCCTTTAACGTATGAACTGTCGGATAAAATTGGTGAAGTCATTATTGGTGGTTTTTACGAAAAAGAACTCTCGAAAGTTATTCCATAAAAACTTTAATTCTATAAATGGATCCTATAAAGTTGAATAAATTATTAGCGAGTATAGTGGAAAGTAGAGAAATACATGGAAATAATGACTTCGCTGAAAATTTGGGTGCTCCAATCGTTGAAGTAGAAGATAAAATACAAATATGATTACTGATAAATTACATGAAATGACACTAATTTAAGAAGAGAATTACAACGATTGGATCAATCTTTTCAAGCTCGCTCAAGTCAAGCTATTTTACCCCGATCAAACCAAATTTCATTGCTAATGTCTATTCTGGGATAGATAAAGAACTTTCGAACGAATTCAATAATGACTATGGTCCTTAGGGATTATTTTTGAAATGCCTAGTTTTTATTTAGAAATTTATCAATACTTAAAAGGTGCTATAGATGAATCAGGAAAACTTAATTGAAGATATGGAGGAAAGATCAGAGGGGATAAATCTAGTGAACTAAAAAAAAGTCTCAATTCGTAAAAATCTATAGAAGAAGGTTAAAAGCTAATAGAGATATCTTTGATTTTGTAGACCCTCAGCAAGGTACTGGGATTTACATGAATGCAAATGATGCGATTGAACAATTATATAGTTGGCTAGGTAGCAGAGCAGCTGGAAATACATCTGAGCAAGTGAGAAATGAAGCTATTGACCTGCTCAATTCATTGTTCAAAAACAAAATTATTAAGAAAAATTAATATAATACTATTTACAACAACTATCTCAGAATTTGAATTTTATGAATAGAAAATACTTTTCTAAGATTTTTTTTTGATTATTATTATTAGTGGTAACAAAACTGAAATAGAAAAGTCTTAAACAAGTAATCCGATCACGATAGATCAAGACTCTGATTATGATAAAGCTTTAACTTAATGTACACCATGGTATCCATAGTATAACATTAGTGATCAATTTCAAAACAATACGTTTGAATACAGGGAAAAAAGGATGAATGAATAAACGTTGTTATACCCAATGGGTTGTAAGATGAAGAAGGTTTAAATTGTTTCTTAACTCGTTATTTCAGTTCATCCCTAGACTAATGCTCAATCAATGTATCATCCAATCAAGCAACAATGAAATTCGCTATGATTTTGAAAGAGATTTATAAATTTCGGTTTAATAGTGATTTATGTTTTATTATAGGATTTGAAATGGAGTCGAACTAAGAAGTAAATATGATGAAGGTGCTAAAGTTCCTAATATTACAAGAAATGTTGATAAAATACATATTCACTGTTCATTAGTGGATAGTTCAATTGTGAATGGGAATACAACCTCTGATGTGACCTCGATTTTTGCTCTAAAAACAGAACCCGGCACGCTACTTTGTGAGGTTCCTATAGAAAGGCAATATCTTCCAATCAATCGAAACGAATATATCAACAAGCTAAGAATGACTATAACTGATCAATTGATCACTGATCAATTTAACTGAAGGGAGAGAATATTGAATATCTTTTGGATTTGAACAAATTTTAATGAAATTATTTTATAAAATTTGTCTTAAATAAATGTTGATCAATAAGAAACAGTTATTGTATACAAGACAGTATGGCATCGGTATTGGTAGTTTCTTTAAAAAATATGTCAATTCTCAATTATTTTTTTGACATCCATAAACAACATAAAAGATGAAGCTCGTTCCATGTATAACACTATGGTTAAACCTCGACTGAAGTTATTTAAAAATAGAGGGATTGAATATGGAACAGATTGGATAGATTATAATGAAAGAGAGTTAAATGATGTGAGACCTCTAAATGAAATAGTTTCAAATAACAAGAGATATTTCAATAGGCATATTGATGAACAGAGGAAAGGCTTATTGGATGCAATGATTTTAGGAAAGGGGCTTAAACTACATCCCCAGGTATGCTCTTGTTGAAACCCTCAGTGACATCAAAGGTCCACCTCCACTGTTTGAAAATCTTTTAAAGTTTATTTAATAAATTTTCTGTATATAAATCGCAGTGAATCAAGTTGTTGCTCCTTATTAGGAAATATTTAAGAGTCTATGGTTAATGATTCATCAACCAAATATGGATACACAAAAATTAGAGAAAATAATGTGAATGTATTTCAACAATTAAAATATAATTTCATTTTAAAAGATATGGAATCTTGGATTCCTCAAAGTGATTGTCACCTAGAGCTCCTAATTTCTAAGTCACGTAATATGAGGGCTCATCCTGATTTCGTCTTCAAAGGAGAGGTAATAACGGTAGTTGATACACTGTGCCTACTTGGAGTTAATTTCTCTTCGGATCTCTCATAGACTGAGCATCTCAGTAAAATTGGATCCTCTTGCATCAAGAAATTAGGTGTTATCCTAAGATGCAAAAGTCTTCTAACTGATGATTCTATTCTGCCACTTTTCAATTCGTGCATCAGACCTGTTATGGAATATTCATGTTCTCTCTTCGGTGGTGCACACAAAGCCATATCGCTCCACTCCAACATATTCAAAATATAGCAGTGTGTGCAGCAACCTCTGGCAACGCGAAAGCTAAAACCCCACAGCTGTTCCAGGAACGTTTCGATGTGGCGTCCATGTCGGTTTTCTATTAGTTCTTGTATAACCCTCCATGGGAGGAGCTATCAAAGCTCGTTCCTGATAAAGCAAAGCCCTTGCGATCAACTCGCCGAAGTACAGTTCGTCAGGACTACCTTGAGCAGGGTGATCTTCGCCAAGAATAATCTGAAAAGGAGTTTCACCCGGCGATCGGTTGCCACATGGAATAGATTGCCGGCAGAGGTAATCCCGAAAAAACGTTCCCTTGACGCGTTCAAGAGAAGGTATAACAAGTACCTCAGTGTTAGAAAATGAGGTAACTACCAGGACTAGCGGCAAAATCATCATTTGTGATGGAGCCGTGAAGCCTGTAATAAAAAAAGAAAAAGAAAGTGAGACCCCTCATTGGCTGTTCTAAGTCACTATCTGATGGCACTTTACAAAATCCTTGGAATCTACAAAATCTGCAACCTGCAGAGTATAGGGTTTGGTTTTTCCCGGATTAAATAGGTATGAAAGTGTACAAGCTTTTTTACTGTAATTCCGCAGAGAACCAAATCCATGCCCCTACTATTACTTGGGCAATAGCCACAGGACGAAACATTCCAAATCCTAAGATTATCGGCTTCTTCTAGACTAACCATATGGTGGGTATGTAAAATAATTTGCCCGTCTGTCGATAAAAAAAATCTAAAACTTAATACTGCACATCCCTTAACCAAACTAATTAACACTACCAAATAAAGTATAAGAAATCACAAAGGGATAAGTGGGGAATCCCCTGAAAGCTGGCAGATCTCGTCAAAGTCTAGATCAATTGACTAAACAGTACTGTGTTTAGTCTTTATGTCATCAAGGGAAGAATGAAAATGTTTCAGAAAATTTACTGAATCTATTTACATAGATTACCTTGCTTTCAAGAGGCATAACCCTTAAGGGGGTTAAAATACATGACCAAACAGCGTTTAAGAACATTGGACAAATATATCCCATTAATGGTGTCCACCAAGTAATATGGTATGTTAATTGAAAAACCCTCCTACCGGACTTAGAGGAAATAGATTTGATCATTTCGAGCTTCAAAAATATAAATTTTGGTTGAACAGATAACGGTAAAAGATTTAGAAATTGGAAAAAGGAATTTTACTGGTCTTAAGGTGTTAAGGCATAGGAAGGGCAACAAGGTTAGCCACTGAAAGGGAGGTAGAAACGATTTTTCAAGAAATGGATTATTTATCAAAAAGAAAGGAAAAGTTAATTCACCTGTCTGTTAGGTCCATCTCGTTAGTGAATGACCTAGACAAAGAACTGAAAATGGAAAGAAACAAAATATTAAAAAATCTTGGGAAAAACCTCAAGATGGATTATTGAATATATATCCAAACCGAATAAGGAGATAAATTTTCTACGACTGCACATAAACAAAATAAATTACAAGAAGTTCAATTTAGGTTAGAAAAATAGTACACAACATTGAAAGGATAATACTTTCTATTCTCCAGGCAGAAAGTAGAAGTTTCCAATTTATTTTTTAAAACCTTGCTGGTATGCCTAAGACCATTTTTGAGATTGAAAGTGAATCAACAATTGGCTATGGAATATCTGTTACTTATAGACGTTACGGGCTATTGGAACTATATAAAGCGACTCTTGGTAATGTGGCCACCGAACAACTCAAACTAGTAGGAATTTGTGATTTCTCTGTCTCCAATAAACAAGATGAGTTCAGAATATTCGAAATATTCAGAATTCCGTTCCCGGTGCTAATTACCTCGTTTTTTTTTAATAGAGAACGAGTATAAATTTTTTAGACTTAGTAAGAATCAAACTAGGTATTTCCTAGCAGATTACGTTCTAGATAAAGAATGTAACTTAGACAGTGTACCAATATTATGAAATTCCTAATTTCTTATTAAAAGCACACAAATGAACTCCTGCAGCTTGGCAAACTGCATGCAAAATGGTGCATTAGCAAATGAAGTGTGCACGACCAAAATAGTAAAAGCAAATAAAATCTTGATCCAAAGAATGGGGAAAACAAAATATATTATCACATCTCCCTTCAAAGAAGCAAGGTTTATATAGAAAGGGTGATAGTATAAACTTCGTTGGGAGCTCATTGGATTACGAATTAAAAGTTCTAGTGCCATTTTTTAAGATTTAGACTGATGAGAGGTGGACACCCGCAAACCTTGATAAGAATCAATTTTGAATACAAGGCAGAAAAGGAGAATAAAATCGCACACATAAAACGAAGCTCAGTCGTAGAGCTGCCAAACGGATGTTCTCTAATAAAGAATATGTTAAAGGTGAATAGTTTATATGGTGGCCACTTTGCAAAGGAGAACGCGCCTTTAAATATTACAATAATAGGTCTAAAGGGAAATCTTTCCCTAGCAGGAATAAATAATGATTGGGGATGTGAGTTTTAGAATTTACTTTCTATTTGTTTTCAGAATAGCTGTAGCTCAAGAATTGGTCTGAATATATTGCGGAAAATACATGTTTCCTTACAAGAAGACAGAGGAAAACAAATAACAACATATTGGACATTGACTTTCAATATTTTTAAACTCTTTTTATCTATGATATGACTCTTTTCATTGGGGCTGATATTCAAAAAATTGAAAAAATACAATGGAGAGATTATCGGAGCCGAAAATCGCAGGGATTTCATGTAACAATAGCTCTAGAAGAGATTGAATTTCAATGATTCTTACTAAATTTATTGTTTTTTTTCTATTTACCTTTTAAAAACAAAGATTATACTAGGAATCTAAGCGGGGGAGATTGTAAGAAAGCCTTATTTTTTTGTAACTTCAGTAAATGTAAAAAAATCTTATTTTTGTGTAGCTTCAGTAACTCAATTTAAAGCCATTCTTAGTCCAATAAATTAGATATAAACCCACTATGTTCACATAGCTCAACTTTGCCTTTAGACTGGCCGCCAAAAATCACCTAGCCGTAAAACTTGAAGCGCCTGTCTTTGTTTCAAGCACTGAATAACATTTGACCCTCAATAAATAACAGGATATAGAACAGTCCAACATTACTAATAGAAAAATAAACAAAAGGACAATTGCGACATATAACGTGTTTTTTTAATGGGATAAGAAAGAAAGTAATGACTAAATATGACTAATAAAATGACTAAATAAATGACTAAATAAAGTAATGACTAAATAAAAATGACTAATAAGAAAGAAAGAAAGTGAAGACTGTCATTGGCTAGAATTTATAGAGGGGACGAGACAAAAACCATTTTCTAACAAAAGGCAATTATGAGCTAAGCAGCACTAAGCAAATAAAACGAGAAAGTGTGGAAAGTACAAGGGTTGTCTTGTCTCGAGAGGGCTGTCATATCCAGTTAGGGAAGAAAGGAGCTTTTTTGGTATGTAATCTTTCTTTAACTAAGTTGGTAGCATCCACCGGTCTGTCTCAACTTCTTTGAACGTAATATTAAAATAATATAATAAAGCTTCTTCATCACTTTGTTGAAACCGAGAGAATCCTAATTTTATTGAACTACATTGTACAGTAAAACTCTTGAATTCCCTTTTTGGGTTTTGGCCCTAACTTTAGTTACAGCAGTATCTTCTCCTTGGATTAAGACATTGTACTAAGGCATATTCAGACCACAGCGGAAGGCTGTGGTTACCTTTTAAATAGAATAATACCGTTTTCTAGATATTTATTTTATTCAATTATGGGTCTTCTGATTTTTTCTTTAGCCATCTTCTTAGTTGAGGCCAGGTCTGTCTAAAATAAACATTATTGAAGAATACTTCAATCTAAGATTAATTAATCTTACGATTCAACCATTTCTTAAGAACTCGAGTCAGTTCCTTCCAAGAAGAATACAATTGTTGGTATGAGCCTAGGATAACCAGGGGTTTGAGGTGGAGTAACTCACAACAAGGGAGTGAAACCTTTAAGAGCCTTTTACCTCCTTTTTCAGTCTAAAGTTTTGTAGAACTTAAGCAAAAGGTTTATAATTGGTATCATGCACAGAAATTGGAATTCCCTAGAGTCTAGTTTTGCTTACTTCTTATATGCATTCTCTAACGTCTATACGATAGAGTCTGAATTCTAAGGAGAGTTCTAATCCCTTTTGCTTGTTCTTTTACCTCCCTAATCCTTTCTATGTTCTCTATACAGCTAGGTGGCCGTGATATCTATACCGAGGGGATAGGGAAAAGGGAAGTATTATTAGACGAGGTAAGAATTTAAAGTTCTTCCCCCAGTCTAGGAAAATTGAGTCAAGGGTCTTCGCTGTTGAGATTAAAGTTTACCTAAGGTCCAAAGAATACTTAGTCTTATTAAGAGAAATAATAAGTAAATACCTTGTTTTGAGCTGAACTGGTAAATTTGTGCCTAATCAATCAAGGTTATTCCAAACTCTCAGTTCACCTTAGAGCCATTTAATTTACTTTCGCAATCTATTTGAAATACGTGGATTGATTAAATAAAACTGTAAAAGTAGTAAAATAAACAGAATTACCTTATTTGATAACTTAGACTAAGAACTATATTACTACACACCCGAGCCTTAATTAGTTATCAAGGTATAATCTATTAGAAATATTCAGTAGACCTAAGCTAACCATAAACCTCTTTTTCTCTGTGGCGACACTTTGGCAGTGGAAACATTCTCCTTGGAACTGCAGACACTCACCATATTACACTAATCAACTCCGAAAAGAACCACTGGGGAATGTTTTATTTAACAAAACGAATTACAACACTTTCTCCTGTTTTTTTTTTTTATTTTTTTATTTATTTATTTTTTTTTATCAAATTTAACAATAAAGTCAAGTCGCCGCCGAATTTTGAAAACAAAAGAACTAAATCGCCTCATTTTTTACGCTACCAAATAAATTGATCGTTTCCTTTAAAGCATTGGGTAAACAATTTTACGGATTCAACTCGATACGTTAAGGAAGAGAATTAAGTACTGCAAGTTACAAAACGCCTGCTTAAGGAACAACCAGAATCTGTTTCTGGTCCTCGAAAGAGGGCAATTTTACTCAGCACACACAAATAATGGATTGGTTTATCAGGTGACATTTGGGTCTCAACAGCTATAACACCAGTAGTGATTAATATTCAATTTTAAATTGTAAAAAAACACACTTTAGTGTTACTTGAAATAAAGTACAAATAAACCATAAATTTGCATAGATTTGGACATTTCGATTCGGTTGATGGTTCGGTTATACTGTTTGGTCCTAGGTAATTGGATGGAAGAGTAAGGTTAAAACCTCGTTCAAGTGCACATTTATCTCAATTACTGGATTACGATGACAGTCCTTTTCTTCTTCTTCTTCTCTCTCTCTGTCTTTTTTTTCTTGCCAGGTTTACCTCTAAGACATTATAATATGAACTTCGGAAATCAGGTTATTTCTTTCTATGCAGCGGGATATTTGAAGTTACGGGATGTGTAGTCAGTTGGCTTATTTGCACTAGTTTAATCAATGTATGTTAGACAGACTGCGAAACGATAAATTTTGTTCGTTTAAAGTTTAAACTTCGCTCTTTACTCCCGTTGAAATTGTGAGATAGTCATTTTGTTACCAATGGTCCAAAAGTCATATAGCAATGTCTTTATGGTGGACAAAATCCCTCAGACTGCCTAGAGTCCATGGGTAAGGGTTGTATGTTATACCCGGAACAAATAAGGTTTTTCGGGAACGGGTTGTCGTATAAGCTTTGGATCGGATGGATCTCATTTGATTGGAAGTCCGAAGTTTTAGTGCCCTTTTTAAGAATCAAAAATGAATGGAGGGCAATCATCGCCCCAAGGCCCAGCATTCTCCAGAATATATCCGATCAAATTCAAATAAGTTCACGCCATTCTAAATGAAAATTTCCAACATTTTTACAATTTTGAATCTCGAACGTTAAGGTCAAAACCTGGAAAAATTTCCAACTTTTTTATAATTTCGAATCTCGAGCCTTAAGATCCTAACAGGTCTTGTGAAATAAGAATTCTTTATGTAATTTTGAAAATGTTTAATTATATTCTATTTTTTCCAGACTACTGATAAAATGTAATAATATAAAATGATTTAATATTTAGTGGATAGTTCAATATCAATATCTAAATAATTTATATTATCTTTATTTTTTCTTTCAATAACCTTTAAAATCATAGCTATATCTAATTTTTTAATTTCTTTTCAAGATCAACTGCTTTAGAATAAGAACGCTTTGGTGCAAAGAGATCAGCCTTTCCACCTATAAAATAAATAATGATAACGAATTTATTTCTATATTTAGTTGTAACACATTTCATTCCTTTAATCGTGTATTCCATTCCAATGTCTAAATCTTCTCTCTTAATAGTTCAATTATATTTATTTCCTTTTTTCTTTTCGCTTAACAGTTTCTCTATTTATTAGTAGATATTGTTATTAAACGTATTTTCAAATCGAAAATGATTTATATATTAGCATCCCATTAATATATAACTCCAAACAAGTCTCTGTGGCTCAATTGGTTAAAGCGCTTGACCCGAAACTTTCAGGTTCCGCTTTCAACCGCAGAAGCCAGCAAATTTGTTAAGAATGTGCGATCAGATAAGAGAAAATGGAACTAAAACGAGCCCAGACAAACAGTCCCAAACAAAGGGAAGATTGTATAAAATAACATCTGGCTTTCTTCGCAAGAATCTTTCATTCGATGAAAGAAATGTGGGAAGAACGCCAAACACACGTTAAAAACCTGTACGCAATCGTGTCTGACTTGTTTAATAGAGCTACATTAGAGAAGCTAGTTTCACAACTATTCATTTGAAAAGAGTTCTCAATTGTTGAATCACCCTTAGGTAATGACGCGTTATTTGGTTGGATGGTATATGAGTAACATGTTGCATGTATAGATTTGGGAATAAGATGGTTTGTATTATGGTTACACTTTTACAGAATTTGTGCAACATTTACAACAATTTAATTTCAATTTTAGGTTTTAGACTTTTACAGTGACAGAAAGAGGTCATACCCAAACTCTTGTGTGTAGTGATTTTTTTTTCGTTTCAAGCTTCATTTACATATTCAATTTAAGTTTCATTCGTTTTAAGATTTATTTATTATTTTACATTAATATCTATTGTATGTTTGTTTGCATTGATTGTTTATTTAATTTCTGTTCGTTTTGGGTTTCACTTATTCTTTAATAGTAATTAATTAAAAAAACTTTTTCCACAAAATAAGTTTCTGTAAGAAAAATAAGGAACTCCATTAAACAAAAAATGAGCAAAAATAAAGTAAAAAAATCTACCAAGCGTGAAACTACCACAAATCAGCATCGATAAATAAATGAAACCCAAAACGAACAGAAATTACAATAAATAACTGAGTCAAACTTAAAACAAGAAGAAATTAACATAAGTTGGGCTCAAAACCCCTATGCCTTCTCAAGGCCAAAACATAATTTGTACTTTACTGAAAAAAATATAAATGTTTTGACTTTTATAACTTTAACAAATCAAATAATACTAACATTTTGATTACTAAATATCAGTATATGTATATTAAACTGACAATGCACATTCATTTGCATTTTTTCAGTAAAAACATATTTTCTATCTGGAAATCAACTACGCTAAACAAAATAGCCATATCAAAATTTTGATTGGATGTGTTTGGGGAAATGATTGGCGTGGAGGTGAGTTAGTTGCCCTCGAATCACTTTCGACTATTAAAAAGGGCGCTAGCTTTTTGAACTTCCAATCGAATGAGCCTTTTATGAAGTTTCTACGACAAAGCCTTCTATAAAAACTTTATGTACCCCCAGGGCATTACTTAAAACCCTTGCCCTGAGGGTAGTGGGGGAGTGTCCTCCTCAAAAACATATTTTCTATCTGAAAGTCAACTACGCTGAACAAAATGGCTATCTCAAAATTTTGATTGGATGCGTTTGGGGGAACAATGGACGGGGCGGCTAGTAGCCCTCCAATCACTTTCTACTATTAAATAGGGCACTATCCCTTTGAATTTCCAATCGAATAAGCCGTTTTTGAAGTTTCTACAACAACGTCTTATACAAAAACGTTATATGCCCCCAGGGCATAACTTAAAACCCTTGCCCTGTGGGTTATGGGGGAGTGTCCTTCTCAAAAACTTATTTTCTATTTGGAAATCAACTACGATGAAGAAAATATCTATCTCAAAATTTTGATTTGATGTGTTTGGGGGAATGATGGGCGTTGGGGGGGGGCTAGTTTCCCTCCAATCACTTTCGACTATTAAAAAGGGTACTAGCCCTTCGAGTTGCCAATCGAATGGGCCTTTTTCGAAGTTTGTACGTCGATGCCTTCTATAAAAACCTTATATACCCTCAGGGCATAATTTAAAACCCTTGCCCTGAGGGTTTTGGGTGAGTGTCCTCCTCAAAAACACATTTTCTATCTGGAAATCAACTACACTGAACAAAATGGCTATCTCAACATTTTGATTGGACGTGTTTGGGGGAATGATTGGCGTGGGGGGGGCTAGATGCCCTCCAATCACTTTGGACTTTTAAAAAGGGCCCTAGAACTCTAAATTTCCAATCAAATGAGCCCCTTTTGAAGTCTTTACGAAGACCCCTTCCATATGAAGTACCCTGATCTAAAGTAAAAAAATAATATATGGTAAATTGTGCCAACATTGTTCTTATATGCCCTCGGGGCATAACTTAAAAGCCTTGCCCCGAGGGTTGTGGGGGACTGTCCTCCTCAAAAAGATATTTTCTAATTGGAAATCAACTACGCTGAACAAAATGGCTATCTCAAAGTTTTGATTGGATGTGTTTGGGGGAATTGGATGTTGCGGGGGGATAGTTGCCCTCCAATCACTTTCTACTATTGAAAAGGGCACTAGCCCTTTGAATTTCCAATCAAATGAGCCTTTTTTGAAGTTTCTAATGCGAAGTCTTATATAAAAATCTTATATGCCCTTAGGGCATAACTTAAAACCCTTTCCCTGAGGGTTTTGGGGGAGTGTCCTCCTCAAAAACACATTTTTAATCAAGAAATCAACTACGCTGAACAAAATGGCTATCTCGAAATTTTGATTGGATTTGTTTGGGGAAATGATGGGCTTGGGGGGGGGCTAATTGCCGTCCAATCACTTTCGACTATTAAAAAGGGCCCTAGCCACCACAATTTCAAATTGAATGAGCCCTTTTCGAAGTTTCTACGACAACTCCTTCGATACGAAGTGCCTGTCGGAGAAAAAAAACATTGTGGGTACATCGTTCTTTACTTCGGCAGCGCTAGCGTACTGCCTATGATTTCTGGTCATTTTGAGTTTGAATTTTGAAACGTATCGGTATCTGTTGAGCTTAAGTTTAAAATAGCCTTTCCTTTTTTCTTTGAAAAACTTGTTTTTCGGAAAGTTTTTTTTTAACTAATTTTTCTTCGTTTTTGATTGTAAAAAAATTCAAGTTTTTAAAAAATCCCTTATTTCAAAATCAAACTTAAAAAAAAAATCAAATATGCATCAAAGTATCAAAACTGGTATCAAAGTAGCAATATCAAAGTGACAAAATGGGTTTGTGTCAACCTCGGAGTTTTTATTATCTGATGTTTGAACTATTTTTAACAAAATTCCTATCTCAAAATTTTTATCGGATGGGTTTGGGGAAGAACGGTGTATGGGGAATAATTAAGCTTCGGTCTCTTTTGACTCTTTAAAAGTGAACTAGAACTTTCTATTTTCAATCATATGAGCCCTCACTGAAGTTTATACGAGTATCCCTTCTATAAGAACCATATATATCCCCAGAGTATAGCTTAAAACGCCTGTCTTTGGGCCCTGGGGGGTTGTGTCGACCCTGGAGTTGTCATATCTGATGGTTGAACTACTTTTAACAAAATAGTCACCTCGAATTCTTATCGGATAGGTTTATCCATTTGTCTGAAACGGAATAAGGTTTGGCGTGAATGTTTTTCATTGACTACTTTTTCAATATTTTCTGAACAGATTGTCATAGGTCAATGCTCTACATTTGTATTGATTCATTGATTTTAAAAAATTTATTTTTTCATATGATTAATTAGTTATGAAACGAATTATATTACAGATATTATGTTTGTACAACATGTGTCGACCCCGGAATTTTTGTTATCTGACCGTTGATTTTTTTAACAAAATCGCTACCTCAAAATTGTTTTCTGATGTATTTTGGGGGATAAGGGCATGAGGGAGGGCCTAGATGCCCTTCGAGTACTTTTGACTCTTAAAAACTGAACTAGAACTTTCAGTTTCCTTTCAAATGAGCCCTCTTTGAAGTTTATACGAAAATTCCTTCCAAAACAGCTATATATGCACCCCGGGTATAACTTATGATTAATTAGTATATATAATTATTATAACTAATGATTAATTAGTTATAAAACGAATTATATTACAAAAATATTATGTTTGTACAACATTTGTCGACCCCAGAGTTTTCGTTATCTGACCTTTGAACTTTTCTCTAACAAAATGGCTACCTCAAAATTTTTATCTGATCTATTTTGTGGAAAAAGGAGGGAGGGTAGTTGCCCTTTGATCAATTTTGACTCTTAAAAGCTGGACCAGAACTTCTAATTTCCAAACAAATGAGCCCTCTCTGAAGTTTATACGAGAATCCCTTCCTGCCTCCGGGCCCTGGGGTGTTTTGTCGACACCAGAGTTTTGTTACTTAACCTTTCAACTATTTTTAAAAAAAATGGTATTTTTAACCCCTGCATATAAAGCACCTCTGGAGAGAAAATAATTAAAAAAATATTGAAGCTATATAAGATTTATTCATTCATTTATGTTTGCACCAGTTATCTTTATGTTTGTAAGATAGATAATTTTGATTTATGTTCGTACGGGGTTTCGTTTATTCTTTAACAGTAATTTTGAGTCTTTTTGAGTTTTAACTATAATAGGAACTAGATTCTGTTGGTCCTGAATGCAATATGGCTCTTTACGTTTCTTAGAAAACTTATTTTTATGTAAGTTTTTTTTAATAATGATAATAAAACATTGAAGCCTTATGGCTTTTGCTATAGACAACTTAATTACATGCCTCTGATAAATCAAACTTGATTTTTCACGCAACAATGAATGGATCGAAAAAATGATTTCAAAAGACAGTATTTAGGCTATTTCATTTGTTGATACAGAGAGAACATGATCGTTTTGATTAGATCATTTTTCGGATTTTCTGTGCGACAATAATTTAGCATTTATGGTAAAGTATGTATTTTAACTTTATTTTAAGCATGGCTGTAATTTAAAGTATTTTAGCATTTTCAGTTTGAGAGAATTTTTGGGAGTAATTTGATAGAAAATTCTTTATCTAGTTCTTATTAGTGTATTTTGATGTGTCTTAACGTCCCTTCGAAATTTCTTGAAAATTTTAACTTTCTTCCCATACAAAACTTTACCTTATTAAAGTCTTTGGGGTCGGGGCAGCGTAGTTGGCATAAGGAAAAAAACTTTAGCGTAGACAGTAGGAGAGGGGGGAGGGTGAGGTCTTTGAACTATTTAAAAAAATCTATCTCGAAGTTCTTATCGGATGGGTTTGATGAAAAAAGGGCGTGGAGGGGGGGGGGGCTAGGTGACCTCCAATCTAAAAAAGAGTTCTAAAGTGAATTAGAACTTTCAATTTCCAATCAAATGATCCCACTTTGAAGTTAATACGAGCATCCCTTCTATAAGACCCATTAATGCCCCCAGAGCATAACCTAAAATGCCTGCCCCCGGTCCGTGGTGGGTCGTGTCAACACCAGAATTTTTGTTATATGATCTTTGAACTATTTTTAATAAAATAGCTATTTTAAAAATTTTATTGGATGCATTTGGGAAAAAAGGGTTCCGGGGGGGGAGCTAGTTACCCTCCGATATCCTTTGACGCTTAAAGAGTGAACTAGAACTTTCAATTTCCAATCAAATGAGTCCTTTCTGAAGTTTATACGAGCATTCCTTCCATAAGAACCATATATGCCCCAGGGCATAACTTATAACCCTTGCCCCCGAAGACTGTGGGGGGAGTGCCCTGCTCAAACATATAATCTCCAGAACTTTCAACTACGTTGAAGAAAGAAGCTATATCAAAATTTTGGTTGGATGTGTTTGGGGAAATGGTAGGCGTGGAAGGGGTGTCAGTTGCCTTCGACTATTAAAAAGGGAATCATTTTCGACTATTAAAAAGGGAACTAGTTATTTAAATTTCTAATCGAATGAGCCCTTTCTGAAGTTTTTACGACAACTTTGTCCATACAAAACCTTATATGCCCCCAGGGTACAACTTACAACCCTTGCCATGACGGCTGTGGGGGAGTTGTCATCCTCAAAGACCCAATTTCCAGTACTTAAAACTAAGTTTAATAAAGTGGCTGTCTCAAATTTTGATTTGATGGGTTTGGGGAAAAGGCGGGCGTGAGAGGGGGGTTAGTTGCCCTCCAATCACTTTCAACTACTAAAAAGGGCACTAGTCCTTTGAACTTCCAATTGAATGAGCATTTTTCCCCAGGGCAAGTAATGCCCCAGGGCATAACTTAAAACCCTTGCCCTGAGGGTTGTGGGGGAGTGTCTTTCTCAAAAACATATTTTCTATTCGGAAATCAACTACGCTGAACAAAATGGCTATCTAAAAATTTTGATTTGATGTGTTTGGGGAAATAATAGGTGGGGGGGGGTAGTTGCCCTCTAATCACTTTAGACTATTAAAAAGGGCACTAGCCCTTTGAATTTCCAATTGAATGAACCTGTTTTGAAGTTGCTAAGACAACACCTCTTATAAAAACATTAAATGCCCCCAGGGTATAACTTAAAACCCTTGCCCTGAGGGTTGTTGGGGAGTGTACTCCTCAAAAATATATTTTCTATCTGGAAATCAACTACGGTGAACAAAATGGCTATCTCAAAATTTTGATTGGATGTGTTTGAGGGAATGATGGCCGTGAGGGGGGTAGTTGCCCTCCAATCACTTTCGACTATTAAAAAGGGCGCTGGAAGTCTCGATTTCCAATTGAATGAGCCCCCCTTTGAATACGACCCATTCCATATGAAGTGCCATTGGGAAAAAATAACAATAATAATAAATAATAAAACATTGGAGCCGTATATCCTTTACTATAGGCAACGGTACAGCGTTGCCTCTGATAGAGAGATTCATAATTTTTTTCACATTAATGAGTAAAAATCAATTACCTTATTCGTTAAAAGATCAAAAGCCGAACTGGCCAGATATGACAGAAATAATTTAAATATGACAAACGGGTCTATTGCCAGTAAATGAAAACGAAGTAAAAAACAAAAACGAATATTTCGCCCGTATCAAACAAAGCGTCTTCAGCGTAGAGAAAAAAAATAAACTAAAACTAAAAAATGTACATATAACTAAAATAGACTCACCTAAAAATATAATATACAGTTGCTTAAAATTTACAATTTGGAGCTACCTTCGTGAATCCACCTCACAAAAGTAACTGGATTAAACTTTTTAAAACAATAAATGAACAAGGAATAAGTTATTGCGACATAATTTTATGCAAAGCTTTTGATGCTGCTATTCTCTTAGGTTTATTACTTGAACTAACCCCTGGGACATTTTGCAATACTTTATTTTTATTTTTGAATATGGGTTTCTTTTTTAAAATATTATCATAAATAGGATCAATATTTATATTCCCAGTATTTCTGTTAATTGATAAACCTGCAAAAATATATTTTTTTTTAATTTCTAATGCTTCAAGAGCCCATTGCGTGAAACCCTTATCATTGGAAATGGTTGTTGCCTCCTCGAACTGCACAAAATGGTCCGAATTAAAAATATTTGTTCTGCCATAGTTGAATTGAAACTGTCTGGAAGTTTTGTAAATTTTAGAACATTATCTATTGAATTCCGGTGCTCAAAAAATCTTTCTATAAAATGCTGATGTGTTCGACCGATGTAAAATTTCCCGCAAGAGCAAGGGATGCTATAAACTCCACTTACACATGCATTCTAAATTCTTGTAAAACGAAAAAAATATTTAAAAAGAGAAAAATGTGGATTATACAAGCCAGTGAAAAATCTGGACTAAAATGCAAATATTTCGGTCAGGCCTCCGCTTGACCGTCCTCATTGCACGATAATAAAATAAAAATTACTAATAAAAATCCAAGGATATTATAAAAAATTTTCAAACCTTAAGACCAAACAACTAAAATTTGACGACCCTTTCCATGTAACGGTGAAAGGGTAACTGAATAAAAAAATATAGTACTGAATGGAAATTCAATTTTTTAATTTATACAGAGCATTTTTAAAAGCTAAACGCTTTCCAGGTAAAACATCGTCACAGATTAGGTTAGGTTGCAAAATGTGATTTTTTTTATTTAAGTAAAAACGATCAGAATTAATTAGTTCATTATAAATGGGGCTTAAATAGGTTTCTCCGGTGTCTCTATTGAGAGCTACTTTTCGGTGAATGTACTTTTTTTTTTATCTCAACTGCCTCCCTGAAAACTTGGATGAGACCTTTAGCAGGGGCAATAACCAATTTTTCACACAAAGAAATGGCCTCCCAATGGGCACGAGCCTTTCACCTTTTTTGGCCACTTTTTACATGGAAGTTATTGAAAATTCCACTTTGAATATTTTAAACACCGGTTCTGGGGCTGGTTTGTTAATGATGTTATCTCTGTGGGGAATCACGGAGAGGTAGAACTTAACCCTTTTTTGTCTCATCTTAACAGTTTAGATTCCAACCTTCAGTTCACCTTGGAATTGGAAGATAATAATAAACTGCCTTTTTTAGACGTCTTAATCTTCAATAAATCTTTCAGCCTTGAATATTCGATTTCTAGAAAACCTACACATAATGATAGGTATTTGCATTTCTATTCCAACCACCCTCCTTTTGTAAAAAGAGGAGTAGTTATATCTTTAGTTGATCGTGTTATAAAAATTAGTTCAAAATCTCATTACTTTACCTTAGACCTTAGTTCCTCCTATGCCACCAGAGGCACCCAGGCCATCCAGGAAGAGCCGCCAATCATCCCCCATATGTGCTGCTGCCCACATATATTCCCCCTTGGGCTGGACCATCGTATTGATGGGTTTGAGTTCTCGCTGGTAGGTGCGACAAAGTGTATTTTTCTGCCGTACTCTTCTACGGGATCCCTGCGGCTGCCATTCCAGTACAGTTTTAGTAAGTCTATCCTCCGTCATGTGGATAATATGCCCCAAGTTACGCCATCTTCGTTGGCGGATGACATCTGTTACCAGGGGCTGGCACGACATAGATCGAACTGACTGGTTTGTTACATGTGCTCTCCAGTCGATGTTTAGTATTCTTCGAAGACAGTTGTTCTTGAATGCAAGAATCCTCTTTTCCTGTTGTTGGTTAGGTTTCCAGCAATCGCTACTATACAGGAGGGCCGAGTGGACGTTTCTGTTGAAAAACCTTAGTTTCAGTTAGGTGGAGTACTTTTTTGATCGCAAAACTGGCTTTAGTCGATTAAAAGCTCTACTGGCTTGTCCAATCCTCGACTGCACCTCTTTGTCACTAGATCCTGTTCTTTCAACTGTATTTCCAACGTATTTAAACTCCACCACCTATTCTACTGTGGTATCCCTGCACCTTATGTCCAGTGGCGAGTCGCTTGTTGCCATGCTATTTGTCTTGCCCGAGTTGATCTTCAATCCCAAAAGTCTCGCCTTCTCTCGGATGACATCGAGAAGGTCCTGGAGGCTTTTCTTGTTTGCCTCCATCAGGATGATGTCGTCGGCCAAATCGAGATCTGCTAGTTGTTTATTTTTGCGGAGTTGAATACAAAACTCCGTGCAATCTCGGAGCACATTATCAATTACAAGGAAAAAAGGAGGGGAGAGAGGACACACGCCTGTTTGACACCGGACATAATATGAAAATACCTTGTACTTCCTTCATTGGTCCGAACGCAACATTTAGTATTTTCATACAGAGCAATGGTCAAGGATACAAGTTTTTCAGGGATGCCGTAATAACGGAGGATTTCTCAAAGTGACTCTCGATGTATTGAGTCGAAGGCTTTTTCGAAATCCACAAAGACAAGGTACTACTTTTTCTTCCGTTCGGTGCATTCCTCGATCATCATGTCTAATGGGGGGGGGTTAGATTAGCCAATTCAAATGGGGGGATTTTATTTTGAATTTTCAAATGGGGGTTTTATATTTCTTTGTATTGGGGTTATATAAATTTTATACCATAGTTTGAGGGGGAACTTCGTGTGGCGGGGGATCAAAACAGCGGGTCAATCGGGTAGCGTATGTTTATGGCCATACTGAATCGAAATCAGATTACTAGAATTCAGGTTCCCTAGAGAGCGGTTGGAGTCACAAGGACTAACTATCTTGAGAAATACTAACATGAAGAATCAAAAATAATAAAGTAATATATTTATTTTTACTAACATTTGCGATACAAAAACTGGATCAGGAATATCGGATAACTTGCGCTTCAATTTACTGTCATAGGCACTTTGATAAAATTATACACTGAGATATATATTCCAACGCGGGTCTTATTTAAAATACAAATTCAAAAATTGTGTTGAACATGGTAAAGGACTCACGTAACATTGTCAAAAGTTGTCAATGGGCTGATAATATATTCACTTTAAACTTACATGTGTTTGATCTAGAAATATCAGAAAACTCCTCCAGACTGCTCTAGACTACTCTCGACTGACTCCTCTAGACTAATCTAGACTACTCCCGACTGAATCCTCTAGACTGGCGTGAAATTGCTAAGTCCTGACTAACTATACTATCCAATTTCGCAAGAGGTTACATTAAAGCGTTGTTAACAAGTATGTTACATTGAGCCTATTGGTCCAATAGTGTGTCCTATATTCCTATTGGACATAAAATACATCAATTGGCTACTTCAACTTTCTTACGATTTATAGCTATAAGATTTGCATTATGGAATTTTTCTTGACAAACAAAGTATTAATTTTGTAAATTTATTGCTAACGACTTGTCACTTAGTTTCCAGATGACTTATAATTTATCACGATGAAACTTGTTGAAACTTGTGACAATACAACTTGGTTACATTAGAATACCTAACTCTAAACTTAGTCTCGGAATAATGTAACTACATTCCAAGAAAATACTTTGTATCTCTCGTGGCTATTTTTTTCCAATAAATTCTACCTACTCTTGACAGTTTGGAGATTCAAGCTCTTAAAATTTAAATATATTGTTGGTCACCTGTCGCGTAACATTTGGTCACACTGATATTTATTACATATTTTTGTAACACTCTGTCCTTCTGCTTCAAGATAGATTTATTTATTGCTACCACATTTGCTGTGGGAAAGATTATACAAAGTTTATTCAATCAAGATACATTTGTTTGCTACTTTTTAAATTGCACGATCAAGCCTTACTCGATCTGTGGGTTACTTGAATTTTTAGGTTCATATTTTGAGTGATTCTATTTTACATCGGTAACTTTAATTTGGAGGGTTTGAGGTTTTGAATTTTGACCCCGTTACATATTACCCTTCCCATTGTTAACAATGTCCTCATCGTTGTGTTTACTACTTCTTTTTTTATTTTTTTGAATTTTGATCTCGTTTTATCATTGTTAATTTTTTAAAATTTGACACTTATTATTTGAATTAACTCACATTTAGTAAGACGTATATTTTTTTTCATATTCCTGATTGCTTTATGTGACTACATATATGAAAACATTGCGTAAAGGTTCATCACCTATTCACTCTATTTGGCGAAAGGGCCAAAGAGTTTCTACTGACTAATGCATTTGATTATATAATTAAGTATGTAAATATTACTTTCCTCCACCTAATACTGAAAATACCTCCACCTGATATGCAAAGATTTCTTTATGATTTAATTGTCTTGCTTCTGATAATACAATTACTCTACTACCTTATATGATATAAAGAATGAAATTACACATTCACTATTTCTAATTCTATATAATATTTCCACCTGACGCTTTACTATTTTACTACCTGATATAATACTGATAATGAAATTATGCGTTCATTATTTCTAATTCTACATATTGCTTCCATCTGATGCTTTACGGATACTGTAAGCAACTGACTTCTAAGAGCAACTTATTACATCTAAATTTTAACACACTGATATATACGAATTAAAATAAGTTGCAAGGAAACAAATTTGACGCATTGATAGATTTAACTTAATATCTGATTACAACACTGGAATAAAGTAGCTTGCACTTGTTTCTTCGGTTTTATGAAAAGTTTCTCAATATTCGTTAAAGTTACATGTCAGATACATAAAATTTCAAACTTACTTCATCATTCTACGTGTCTATAATACTCACGTACGTTGTCACTTTGTTTTGGGCTTCCCTTGAATTAATTGCTGAGTCGGCTAATTGTTTATGGTTTGTCTTCATGGTGTTTTACTTTTATGGCACTTATTGCTTGGGATAAGCAAAAATGTTCAGAAGTATGACTTCTTGCACAAAATTGTCCGTGAGCGGTTTTTCACATCATATACGAGGGGTTGGTGTTATTGAGTCGTTGATATGTTTACTAGGTACATGTCCCTTGGGGAATTAATTACAGGAATGGGTATCTTGATAACTGGGCTAGGCATCTCTTCTGATCACTTCTATCCTCGGGAAAATTTATTACGCGTACAGTTTATGTTTCCCGTAGATTGTTCACGTTTGACCCTTCTTTTATTTGAATAAAGGGCTGCGTTACGACATATAAAGGCAATTACGGTTGGATCAAAACTTGATCTTAGGGTCTTGGTTCGACGCATTGTCTTTGATTTCTAGTTCAATGATACAAAATCATTGAGTCATTAATCATTGGGATTATAATTATAATAACTGGGTTGGGTCTCTTTTCTAGACTTTGGGAAAATTAGCACGTACAGTTTATTTTTCCCACAAAATTGTTCATGTTTATCTCTTCTTTTCATGGAGGATGGTTTGTTTTCGCGACATCTAATGATGATTGGGTAGTGTCAAGACTCAAACTTGGAATTTTGTATCAACATATTGTCTTTGACTCTGGGTTTAAGATACATAATCATTGAGGGATTAACCTCCAGGATTATTCTTGGTCCTTAGGATTTAATGCTTGGGACCTTGCCGTCTGAGGATAGTTATTTGACAGATTTTTATGCATTTTACGGCATTCTTGGGTCGGGGTGATTTTCTAGATAATCGTCGATTAATGTATACATATGGGGTTTTTCTGTTTGACGATAATGTTTGAGGTAGAGTTACCTGACAATAGGTTTTGGTAAGTGGGATTGTCACCAGAGTATCATCTTTAGGGATTTACTTGGTGAGTACTTATCGTTGGTTGACAAATGATGAGAGTAGATGATACTAAGTTGTATCTTTGTTGCGTAATGGTATACCATGATTGAGTTTCCACTGATTGCCCCCCTTCCTAGAATATAAATATCTAGGAAGAATAATATGCTCTTTACAATCACGTAAGTTAAAACAGATAGGGCAATAGTACATAAGTTATAAGACACTATACGGGGACTATTATTGGAAGCAATAGCCGTGAAAAATTATACTAGCTATAACGAATTAATCAGAGCAATGTTAAATTTAAAAATAAAACAAATAAAAGCAATTTTCATGTCTTTTTTATATTGCAGTGACACTGGATTACTGTGTGACAAGCTCAGTAATCTAAAAAGGATTGAGAATAAGAAAAATAACACAATACGAAAATTTCTAAAATAATACTTATAAATATATGTCATGTCCTCCCTTATTTTTGGCTTAAGGGTTATCTGGGAGTTCTGGGTTTAGGTTCTGCATCTCGCTCGATTCAATGTGATCTTTCTTTTCATTTTTCCCATGGGTTCTAATAATTTTCCATACTTCAGGGTTAACTAAATCTTCATGGTTAGGGGAATTAATGAGCTTCAGTCTGGTCAGCTACTAAATATTCCACTTCATAATGAGCTGAAGACACTTCACATTGGCTTTCCGTATATGGTTGTCTTTGGTCTCTTTTGCGAATAGGAGAATTTATATTTTTCATACATTACAGCTATTTTAGGGGTAGTTCCCATGCTTATGCATGATTTCCTGCTTTACGACGTCTTTGGCTGCTGCGCAAACAATGAAAATTATCATAATATTCGTTAGTCGCACCGTTATGTTTAATTCTAGAATTAATATGTGTAAAATTATATTGCAATGTAATCTATTTTTATAATTTTTTTTCGCGAATTTATTCTTTTGGATTTTGAATATAGATTGTATTATTATGCTAAAAACTAACATCGTCAGCCACGTGGCTTCTGCATATATTGAAGGTACTTATCCTTTCTCCCATTGTATATTATTCCCAATTTTCCTGTTCCGGATCGATATTTGGGTTTATTTGCCAATGGTAGTCCAAAACGATACGATCCTATGTTATATTTCCTTAAATAACATTTGACATCTTACTTTTTCGCTAAAACTTCTTCCCCTGATTTGTTCACAATGAGGATTGCTGCAGAGTATATCAAGTTTTCTTTTGCATACTTGATAGTTATGAACTCTGTATCAAAAATTGCCTTGGTCATTGTTCTGAAATGAGAGGTAGTTTCTATTGACTTTTGTCTAGTTACTTTTATTCAAGATTAGTTACAATCAGGGTTACTCTAGGTCAAGATCAAACTACCTTTTCCCCAGTACTTCATCATACTCGGGTAATTATTCGTTTGACATAATTTGATACTTCTAAAGCTCCATATTAACCAATAATGAACATTTACTTTTGAATTGAATGTAAGGCAACTTCAAGTCGAGGTTGAACCGCTTGTTCACCAGTGCCACCTTGCACTTGGCTACTTTATGTTCGAACATAATTCGATTCCCCGAAGTTCCATAAAGGTTTAAAAGTATTGACTTTTCCAAGAAACTACCTTTTTCTTCTTCTTTTTTCAATATCAAGAGTGA
>JAQQPU010002348.1:18790-36514 GCA_029168905.1 Artemia sp. Kazakhstan ARC1039 | reverse complement strand
CATATTAATACACTACCACTTCTAGCCTATTCATATAATGCACTTTTCAAATAATAACTGATCAATCGAGATATAACACTTCAGGTAATATTGGTGAGCCCTTCTATTATTTATTTTGATTGGATTAATTATATACGCAATTTCTTCCAAGGATATCGGCTTTTAATTTTAATATGGGTGCATCGTCTGGTAGTGCCGCCTTTGAGCTTGAGGATTTCAACATACTGGTAATTCAATAATTTTCCCATAATGATACGTTGGAACTCAGAAATTTGAGTTCATATACTACGTTATTTTTACCATTCTCAGTCGTATTCAAATGCATTAAATATACTAATAATTGGTTTGGGAGGTATAGACCTTCCAATGTGGCAATTATGTCAGTCCTTCGCATGTTTTGTCGAATGACTTTTCGGCACCATTGAGATAATGAAAATGGGTCATTTATTATTTTTACCACAGAAAAACTTAAGCTTATGTGCAATTGGCAACAACAGAGTTGCTAGCGCACAATTATGTCAAAGCCAGGGAGTATTCTGATTCCGAAATTTTTTTATTGTTGGAAGAAATTCAGGGTTATTTTCTTTACGTCTTTATAATCCCTCGGGGTGATTTGAAAAATGGCAGATCACGTTGAAGGGTTTATTGGGTTTAGGTATGTTTTATTTACACATTTGACGTATAGGACCTTAAGGAAGCTTTCTCCTTTTAGCATATGTTCTCGGTCTATTAGAATGGAGGGAAATTTAATGGGCCAAATTGTAGTGATGTTATTATCGTCCTGATCATACGAAATGTTGTTTACGATGAACTCAGATAATAAGGCATACTTTGTTTTTGGGACCCTTTGTATTAAAATTTGGAATGCTAGGTTGGCGCTTCGCCTGATGTATTCGAGTCTTCTCGTCATTGTACGTGCACTAAAATCATAATGAACTAAGTGTGCCATTAATCTTAGGATTATTCTGTCTTCCAAGATTTTCCTTGGAGATTTCAGAAGAAAATGTAGCGTGGGACAGTCAAGATATTCCACTGTTCTGATAAGATCCCATTCTTATAAGGAATCATTAATATTATCCATGCTATGGCTTTTCTTGAGTTTCCAAGATGTTACATTTGCCAGGCTACAGCCACTTAATTGTGGCTGGCTCAGGAATCTTATCATCCCTTTTTCTTTCTTTTTTATTATTATTTTACATTTTGAGTTAATAATAGCAACTTACCATATAGTAGCTTGTTTCGACGTCTCACTGTGTCAGTGGTTGACGGTTACTCGCGCACTGGTATCTGGAAATGTTATATTATTTAACATTTATCAAATAAGAGGAACTTATATTGACTAACTTATTTGAGGTGAAAGGGGAATGATTAGAAATTTTTTCTTTATTTTTATTTTTAATTTTTCATTTTTGTTCTGTTTACTCTTATGAACGTTTCTTTTCTGTTGGTACACCTTATTATGTATTATGAATTAACTCTTTAAACTTGGGATTTGTCATGATCTGGAATGATCACTTACAGCTATAGACTCTTAGTTTACTAACAATTATTTTGGGTTACAGTATTTTTAGGAATAGTAAGTGATTACGTAATGGCTGAATACTCTCAATCTAATAATGGTTACGTTAGGTTACCGTAGTTGAGGGATAGTAATAGTAACAAATGGTTACGTAATAGTAATAAATTTTCAGTTTAAAAATAATTATGTTAGGTTTTTAAGGTATAGAAATGATTACGTGACAGCCATGCATTTTCAATTTAATAATGTTCATTATAAGTTATAGTTATTTACTTGTCCTTTTTAACTTTATGGTGTTTAATCTTTACCAGCATTCTTGCATTCTTTTTCCGGTACAAGTTGTTCTTCGTAAAGGAATTGTTGTTACAAAAATGGACCAAAAGAGTAAAAGAACTTTGGTCTACTTCCAGAACACAACTCCCTCACTGCTGAGGCTGCTCTGCTCATCTCTTCCACAGATTTTTTTAATCGTTTACTTTTGTTAGAGTAATTTTCCTAGTAGAAAAAGCAATGTAGGGCGTTTTTCATGGTTCACTTTTTTTAAAGAGGCTAGCTGATTTTCACATGAGGATTCCCTGGACAGCCAATTGACGTACGTGTTAAAAGTACCCTAAGTCACTTCACTGCCCAGCGGTTCCCCATGGCTTAAGGTTCGTTTCGTCTAACTGTAAAACTTCAGCTTTTCATTATGCGATAATCACTTTTCGTATGTGCACGGTTGTTTCTCATTTGAGAGTTAGGGATCAAAGTGCCGGCAGAGGGATAGTAGAGACCACCGCCGTCGCCATGACCACAGCTTCCCACGACTGAGGATCCATCTGTCTGAAAAAAAAGTTATAATCCCTTGCTAAGCGATTCTTTGGTATGTAATTACGTCTCGTATTTGCATAATTGTTTCTCATATGAAGGTGAGAACCACGCATTAATGTAGTGGTATAACAGACACGACACCAACGCTTGGCCACAACCTCCCATGGCTGGGGGTTAGTCTATTTTCATGTATCTTGATTTATTTGCAGTGAATATTTTGAATAAGTTATCCTGCGTCGATTTCCTTGTATTTCATTGGTTTTTTTTCTGATTCTTTGGTTATTTTGTTCTTATAAAAGAGCTTCGCCGTGTATATTGAGTTTTCACTACTTATCGAGAGCAAAAAAAATTTATTGTTATTACCTCCCGGAGTGTGAGGGGTATCCCTACTTATTTTTAGCTAAAAGTGTCTTTTTACTTGGTTTTGAGTGGGCTCTCGAGCGTAAATCGTTAAAGAGAGAATTATAGTACTTTTTACGTGGGGTACAGTTAATATTTTTATTCATTTGACCGTTCATTTGATTATCTTAAATTTCGTGACGGAAAAGTTCTCTATCCCCGACAATATTATATGGTACTCATGTAAATAATTTACCAGTTAATTACGGTTTTGTCATATTTATCACCTTAAGTATGGTAAAACTTGGTGTTGGACTTGGGCCGATCACAGTTATAGTCGAAGTTGGTATTGAACCTTATTTTCTGTTGATTCTTGCGCCTGCACTAGTATTGAGTAAATGCAAACGTAAAATCAACAGACAGAAAAACGGTACATTTTTGAAAAAACTGGATTGAATTAATGCAGAAACTGACGATAAGTTTGAAACAGCTCAAAATTTTTTTTAGAAATAAATATGGGCATTCAATCCCTGTTTTCATGCCCAATATGAATACTTGGTGACTCCTTATATCCAATAATCTTTTTAGCATCCATAGTTGTCACGTATTCTGCCAACGTAACCAAGTTTTGTCACAAAAGAAGTTTGAAAATACAAAATTATCTTTTAAGACCCCAGAAAATTAAGGCCTTAATACTTATTACAAAGAAATAGTAAGCCATCAAACTGTAAAACATTTTCATTTATTTTCATAGTTTATACAGCTTTACTTAAAAGGTTTTTCTTTTTTTATCATAATTTCCTGCTATTAAATTACTTATTAATTTATTTCCTCAGTCTCGCACTTGATTAATTTAAAGGGAGTTAATTTATCCTATATTGAAGGCTGTTCTTCGTTAGTTGCCTATCATGATGGCTAATTTTTAAGTTGGCTCGAATGAAAAGTTGCTCATTGACGTTTATTCAAACAATACCGTTACACTATGTAGGAATAAACTCTTTATTTTTAGGCTATTTTAGAATTGCACAAAAAATTGGTGGAACACGAAGGCTAGTTAATAAAGAATAGATTTTCCAGTTCAAACGAATTAAAAACCGTATCAATATTTAATGTATCGGCTCATTCTGCTTCCGTGGCAGAGATAGTGCCACGTGGCAGAGGTACGATATTACCTAAAACTTTGGATGGATATAGATACCTCCTTTGAATGGACGCATGGCGTAAGGCATAAAAATTTATTTACCCTATATTATTTTAAACTTAAAATTAGCCTGCGTGACTAGAGTTCTTATCTTGTTTAGCGTGGTCTAGTCTTACACGAGACTTAGAATTGTCATATTTTCCAATTTTACTATTCTCTTCCCTTTTATTTGTAAATCATTCAATTAGTACTATGTCTCGACACATTTCACTTCTGAAAGGAATCGGTCCAATTTTTACGATCTACTCTGGTTTCATGGCAGAAAAGGTGCCATGCAACTAGGGGGGGGCGGGGGGCCCCTCTTAGACCTAAGTACAATATCACTATATTCTTTGTTACTTTTTTTTTAGTTTTATCTTGATATTTTGCAAGTTTGACGTTATCGGAGCGTTGAAATGGTCTTGGGGCCATTGAGCTCTGGGGTCTTGGGGCTCTGATTTTTGAAGCAATTCAGTCCCTAAGATACAAACTATTAGTTACTCTAAATATTGTATATTTTTTTCCTTGCTTAGTATTTTACAGGGGTTTGTCTTGAAGAGAAAGTTCTTGCGATATTTAGATTTATCGCGATACTTTCTATTGCATGGTATATCAAAACGTGTTTTTGAACAAGGGGAAATTCTTGATTTTAGGTGTTGGTTAAAGGACATCAAAGATGGTCGCCTATTCATCTATTCTTCCAATCTCGGTAATTTACGGCTTCCCCTATTGTTCGATTGCATTAGAAACTACTTTGGCGTCACTCATATTTTCGTATAAATGTCCGTTTCATTTTTCTTAGCCTTAGTTCAAACTTATTTGTGCCTTAATGAATACATATTGTTTTGCACTCTTAAATAGCATCAATTTTGTAAAACTGAATTTTCATGGATAAAATACAGTTGATTACGTTACGCTCCTTCTTTGAGGGAACAGGGTTTGGCGAGAATCGAGTGCCGTGATCAGCTCATAAGGTTAGTAAAAATTATTAAATATTGTGGTTTTCATTTAACGTTCACGAATTTCGGTAATATTTGGGAGAATCGTTTATTTTTATTTTAACTCTTTATTCTGTAATTGATCTCAGTTATTAATCTGCGTATTGGCAGGCTTATATTTGACCAATTTTGACCTACCCGCCTTAACAATATACCTTGCAGAACCCGTATCTTTTGCGAAAAAATACAGAATTTGGATTACGCTTTATTGCCTGTTTACGCATTATTTTATCATGATTATTCTAGGGTAAGAGTAATCCTACGATTTTATTCTACCGTCGTGAGAAGACTAGCGCGGATTTAGTTTCGGAAATTCTCGTTAACGAAGGGGGGAGGGGTTTCTTCCTACTTCTGAGGATATTTGGCTTATCCATTGTCGCAATTGACCACTTGTTGACAAGGGGCTTGCGACTCGTTTGTGTCGGTATGCCTATTACAGGTTTCTAATGCGTTCTTTGGAAAACTAAGTGTATGTGTATACATTTCTTTTTTTTATGATATTCAGCTTAATAATTTCTGCATTATGGTTTACTTCCTCTAGGTTTCTACTCATTCTACGGGTTATTTTTTTACAGGTTAGTTATATATTTTAGCTATGATTTTTCCTACTGGTTGAGTTTACGGGCCAAACTGGTGTCCTTAAATGCTACAGTTTTCGGTTCAATATTTTTTGCTACAGTTCTGTCTTATTTGTGACTTCAAGATACGATATTTTGGATCTTTGATAGCTTTCTTCATGTAATTTTGGACTTACGGAAGGTTACTTTTTTTTCAAAACTGTCTATTTTGCACGAGTAACACATGATTAGTTGCTAGATTGCGGGGACTAGTTGTCGAAATAGTTTTATTCAAGGTGAATGTCACACTTGACTTAAAGGTATGTAAACCAACTTTGGATTATACCACACAAAACAAAAATACATCAAAGCGAAGGGATCAATAGACTAAGACCATAAAACTTTTCTAATTGTCTCATTTTTTCAAGGGTAGTTTCCTTTTATTCGCTGAAATCGGCATTCTTATTATTGGTACGTAATGGGCATTTTAGAATAATGGATTATTTGCTCATATTTTGTTTGTTTTTAGGCTACTTGTTTTGATAGTTTCAGTATTGTGGGTTATCTTTGTTTTACATCTGGATAAAACGAAACAATAGTAAAAAAAAAGAGAAATACGAGGATTATACAAGCCAGTGAAACATATGGACTAAAATGCCAATATTTCGGTCAAGACCTCCGCTTGACCGTCCTCAGTGCAAGATAATAACATTAAAATTATTAATAAAAATCCATGGATACTATAAAAAAAATTTCAAACCTTAAAACAAAGCGTAAATAAAATTTTAAGACCCTATCCATGTAACGGTGAAAGGGTAACTGAATGAAAAAATACAGTACTGCATGGAAATTCAATTTTTTAATTTATACAGAGCATTTTTAAAAGCTAAACGCTTTCCAGGCAAAACATCCTCACAGATTAGGTTAGGTTGCAAAATGTGTTTTTTTTAAATATATAAGTAAAAACGATCAGAATTAATTTGTTCATTATAAATGGGGCTTAAATAGGTTTCTCCCGTGTCTCTATTGAGAGCAACCTTTCGGTGAATGTACTTTTAATTTCCACGAGTAAATTTCTCAGAGATAGTATCCAGTTTGGAGGCGGGTATATTTGACTCAAGAGGTATTGTGGAAAATCCCGATTTACTTCGATGGGAGGTTGTTAAGAATCTTCTTAATTTCACTCCTTATTACTCTAATTCAAAAACTCGTTAAACAAAAATTCTGGGAAATTTAACAAAAGACCCAGACATCATTATCACCAGGGCTGACAAAGGGAATAAAATTGTTATCCTTGATAAAATCTCAAATAATAAAAAAGTTACGGATATTTTGTCCGACACTCACACTTATATAGAGTCAGACCCCACCGACAAGTTAGCCCATGAAGTACGAAAAGAGCTGGGAATTTTACAAAAAGAAAGACTCGTTACTCCACAAATGTACAAAATGTATTACCCTAAAGGGTGCTCCGCTCCTAAATTCTATGGTCTCCCAAAAATTCACAAAGAAGGAGTTCCTCTGCGCCCGATTGTGGCCTCTTATAGTTCGCCAGCTTCCAGACTGGAAAATGGTTAGCCACAATTTTTCGTCCTCTTATGTCGATGCAACCTTCTTACATTAAAAATTCAGTACACCTTGTGGAAAAATTAAAAAACCTTGATATAAAAAAAGACACAATTTTGGCCAGTTTTGATGCCATTTCGATGTATACGTCATGTAATATAAAAAAATGTGAATTTGCTCTTCAAAAGAAACTAGAAGATAATATTGACTGGAGGGATTACAAAACAATAGATATTGAAACCATTATTCGACATGTTCGCCTTTGCAATAGATATTCCTTATATTTTCGGTACAACAATCAATTTTTCACCCAAACAAATGGGCTCTCTTTGGGTACGAGCCTTTCACCTTTTTTTGGCCACTTTTTGCATGGAATTTATTGAAACCTCCGCTTTGAATACTTTTCCTCTGAAACACCGGTTCTGGGGCTGGTTTGTCGATGATGTGATCTCTGTCTGGAATCACGGAGAGATAGAACTTAACGCTTTTTACTTCATCTTAATAGTTTCGATTCCAACCTTCAGTTCACCTTGGAACTGGAAGATAATCATAAACTGCCTTTTTTAGACGTCTTAATCTTCAACAAATCTCTCAGCCTTGAATATTCGATTTATAGAAAACCTACACATAATGATAGGTACTTGCATTTCTCTTCCAACCACCCCCCTTGTGTAAAAAGAGGAGTAGTTATATCTTTAGTTGATCGTATCATAAGAATTTGTTCAAAGGCTCATATAATCCCAGAATTAAATTATCTGAAGGATATTTTGTTTTGCAATGGATATCCCATCAAGTTACTGGAATCCATCACAGAAAAAAGACAAAAAAGGCAGAAAAAAAAATCATCATCCCCACAACCTCCAACGGATATCATCCCTTTAGTGGGTGATAAGAAAGTTTTTACTGTTTTGCCCTATTTTCCCAAATTAGGAGACAAATTACAAAGAATTCTTAAAAAACATAACTTAAATGTCACCTTCAAAAATTCTAATAAAATCCAGAACTATTTTAACTGCGGTAAAGATAAAACAAGCCCTATTTTGGGCAGTGGTGTTTATAGGGTTCCATGTTCTTGCAGCTCTTTCTATGTTGGAAAAACCCATCAGCAATTGGGGGAGAGATTGTTGGAACACAGGTCCACAATCGACAAAGCAATAGAGATATGCCAAAGGCCTGAGACTTTTGATTCCACCTTGGCTCAGCATGTGTATGACAACCCGCACCATTTCGTTGGATTCGATAATACCTCCATTATTGCCCCTGTTAAAGATCTCATCCAAGTTTTCAGGGAGGCAGTTGAGATAAAAAAGTACATTCACCGAGGGTTGCTCTCAATAGAGACACGGGAGAAACCTATTTAAGCCCCATTTATAATGAACTAATTAATTCTGATCGTTTTTACTTAAATATTTAAAAAAATCACATTTTGCAACCTAACCTAATCTGTGATGATGTTTTACCTGGAAAGCGTTTAGCTTTTAAAAATGCTCTGTATAAATTAAAAAATTGAATTCCCATTCAGTACTGTATTTTTTCATTCAGTTACCCTTTCACCGTTACATGGAGAGGGTCTCCAAATTTTAGTTGTGCTTTGTTTTAAGGTTTGAAATTTTTTTTATAGTATTCATTGATTTTTATTAGTATTTTTGATGTTATTATCTTGCACTGAGAACGGTCAAGCGGAAGTCTTGACCGAAATATTTGCATTTTAGTCCATATGTTTCACTGGCTTGTATAATCCTCGTTTTTATCTTTTTTTTACTATTGTTTCGTTTTATCATGATTAGCCAGTGTGGTCTTAGAAATTATTTACATCTGGATCTATTCTACGAGGTGAAGCTATGGGTTAATATTTATTAAGAGTTTGACTTTTTCTTCTGGCTAAGTTTAAGGGTCAAGTCCTACGGTCTAGACGCTCGTTAATGAAAATATTTGGTACCCCTTCTTTTCACATGTATTAATTTCACAATGGTGTCATTTTGCTATTTGAGATTAACTGTTACCGCGCTTGTTCCAAGGTCGTAGGGGATTTTGCTTTCTTATTTATTTGTTGATGACTGGAAGGTAGTGCCTTTTAAGGTTGTTTTTATTTCATTTTAGACTGTGATATACCTTGAAATGGAGGACGCGGTTAGGTTTACCAATTATAGGTATGACTACTTTATACTCTGCCCTTTAGATACATGATTTCACTAAGCTAGCGCCTGTTTCTAGTTCCTGGTAACATTAATTTTATCTTCATTTTTTTTCAAAAACCACTCTAGTGTCTTCCAATAAAAATAGAAGCATAGATTATTAATTAACAAAAGTATTCCTAGTGTATAACACAGTGCACAGGGTTAATCTAACTGCATTGCTAGTGTTGACCTTAAAAGAGAGAAAGCATTCTGATTTTGACAGAGAAACACGTAAACAAGTCGATCAATTTGCTATTAGTTTTTGTGAGTTTTTGGAACGCATAGTGAAGTCACTGACGTAAAATGGTTTCCAAGAACCAGCATTTTACATATGGCCATTTGAACTACATAAATTATTTATAACGTTAAAAAAAATTGTATCATTTTGGAAAAAAATTGCGAAAAGAAAACTTGCTTGGTGTCGCTTAGTAATTTGTAGGGGTTTTCCAAACAGCTGAATTTATTTTAAACCTCAAAAGAATACTTTTAGTTCCCGTTGGCCTGATTTTATTCTCTTTTTATTTTACAGAGAAAGGGTGCTTTTAGATTATTTAAGCTTCTCATCACCGCAAGTCTTACGTACGGATTAAAGATCCATTTCTGTCACCAATGAAAAAAAATATATTATTTTACTTGTAATTATTTTCAATGAGGAAACTTCTGCAAAATTCTTGAGCTCATATTTTGATTCGGATCATTGGTGACAGATTCTTTTTTTTCTTTTAGTATATAAACAGATTTGAAAGATATGTTTGCTTCTTCTATTTAGGTAGACAGACACTCTATGTTTATAACTAGGTTAACTATTATGTTTCTGCATGCTAACAAATCGTGTCTCACATCGTTACTACTGCTATATGCACACTTGATTATTGCGTTACCGCTAATTACTAAATGTGTTGTTCAAAGTTAACAGAAAAATCTTGGTTATAACTATTGCGATGACGGCTCGTCTATATTTTTGTTGAATATGTATTTTAGGATGTCTAGTATTTACAAATTTTTACGGTTAGTTAGCGTGGCTACTTCCGGTCATCTTTTCTTATGATCAAAATTGGGTTCCTTTAGTATTGGGAGGGATTTCTAACTTCTTCCTTCTTTGTAAATTAATTTTATTGCATTTCAAAGGAAAATGGATATTAGCTAAGTAAGAAGAAAGGTTTAAAGAGTATTTACGTTTTCGAAGGTTTTATGTAGTTACATATATTTTTAACGGTTTATGAGGAAACTAAGGTTATTAATTTCTCAATCTAGTATTTTTGAACACTTTATCAATAATTTACAAGGTTTGTTGATCCTCTAGTTTAACATGATTGCGCACGAGGTATTTGATTACCGCTATACCCCTTGTTTGCACAATTTATTATACTATACTAGTAAAAAATATTTCATTTTTTGTTTAGGTATTTAAGCGAGAAAAAAGAATTTTACCTTTTTTTTAATTTAAATAGCAGCCATGATCAATGTTTTCTTAGTTTTATGTATCGAAAGTTCAGGGTTGCACTTTGGGCGTTCCTTGTGGTGGATAGATGTTTGAGGACCTTTTGCCATTTGTATCATTTACTTGGGTATTGGGGTATAGGCTCCTACCAGTCACGCTATCATAAGTTGGAGGGTTTTGTTTAGTAGATTCCGTTTGGGGGTTTATGAGGGGATACTGAGCCTGATTGGGGATTGGAAAATATGGGGGTTGTGGTGGTCTTCCGTTATATGTGTTAGCAAGAATATTTTCAAGTTGTGGGCTGAGGGGTATATCGACTTCAATTGTAAATAAGGTTTCCACCATTTTCTCTAAGTTTGAACAAAAATTCCTCTGCTTTTGCAATTCTTTGCTGATTTCTGTATTGTTTTCTTTCAGTTGTTTTTCTAAGCTTTCCTGTCGTAGTTTAATTATTTCTTTCTGTGCTTTTAAGTGGACGTATTCATTCTGTAAGTTTAGAAGCTTGACTTGTTCAGATACCAGTGCTTCTTGTACCGCTGCTGTTGCAGTTAAGACAGTATTGTTTCTATAGTCTTCCACTTTTCTACCGATTTCCTGCATTTAATTATATAAGATCTGTAAGTTTTAAAGTTTATCAAAGTAATCGTATTCGTTGACAAATGTGGCGTCACTTAATGATTCCATTTCATTCTGTATTTTTGAACCCTGTTCTTTGCAATCCATAAATTCAGTCTTGATTAGGTTATTTATTTGTTTTGCCACGAGGAAATCATTTATTTTTTTGTCTATTTTTCCCTTGGAGGCCTTAACTTCGCTAAGAGGTTTAAGTGTGACTTCTATCATGTTTTCGATTTTCAATCTTTCTGTTATCAATTGTGCCGCAGCATCTAGGAGTTTCGATTGCCTCTGAAGTAATTGGTCCATATTCGTTCCGTCAGAAACGGGATGGCACCAGGTTTTTGGGGGAGGGGTTGAACAATTCTTGATCTGCTTCTACCTTTAGGGTTTTCTATCAAACCGGAATTCAGCTTAACTTCAAAAGTTAAATATAAATTTCCTTAAACCTTTACAGATAGCTTTCATCGAAGCGTCGTATCCAAACATATTTGTTTTAAGGATTTTTTGCTTATTTGTCCTACTCAAATTTGCATCAACATTATTTTATGAGTTTTTAAGTACTTAGTCTTTAGACGTATTTCCACTTATCTGGTTTCTTAACCACTCTACCAAATTTTGTGTCAACTTCCCCTTCACTTTCTTGCGTTTTATTCTTTTTAGACTTTCCCATAGAGATTAGGTCAAACTTCTTGTATTGCTTCAATAGGAATTTTTGACCTTTTAATTTCGCCTTGAGAAAAAATTCTTGAGAACTTTGGAAGGAGGCAAATGTTTATGCAGGGTGTCTCCATTGTTTGAACGCCATGTCTTCAGGGGGATGGGTTATTTTCTGTATCATGGTCTGTCTCCAGGAGGATGATTCCTTGGGCCTAACTTTGGACACCGCTATGTCGTGATATTGTCCTAAATTTTCATCTTAAAGGGATTCCTGGGTCCAAGGCAAGGTACATTGCCCTGTTTCTATAGGATAATTGATTATGTCCATAGCTTCTCTTAAATTTTTCTTGTTTGTCTCCTTGGGTGGAGTTTTCTTTATTTTTGCACCAGGGGTTTCCATAGCTCTATTTAATTCATCTTATAACGATAGGGGTCTCTCTATCTGGGTTGCTGGTGATACCATATCATCTGGAAACCTTTTGGGTGACAATGGGTCGACATTCTGTCGGGTAAAAAAGGGTTTTTGGGGATAGCGTATAGTCTAACTCTTCTGAGCTTTCTGACGATGAGCTTTTTGGGCCTTTTGGCGTTTTTATTCCTACCGGTATTAAAGATTTTCTTTTGGGGACAACTAGATTTCTCATAGCCAAGAATTCTTCAAAATTTTCCTCGTCACTGTCATTTTCGAAATAATCTTGTTTGAAATTAAAAGGTTTTAATTCGGTTAACCTTGACTTGGAGGAATCGTCTACCGCGTTTGACGAATCGGTAGATGAGGTTCTCGAAACCCATCTTTCCGGGAATTTTCCTCTTTTTATCTGGCTAACGTGTGCCTTATATGTTCTTCCGTTATCGGGGTTTATCATTTTAAAAGTAAAATCAATGTCGTATTTTTTGATTATTCTGTAAGGTCCAGAATATTTATTGGAAAGTTTTTTTGCCTTCCACCTTCGCCTCATTTTTTAGGTAGACGCAATCTCCTATCTTAAAATTTATGTTCTCTTTGACCTTGGGTTGGTTTCTTAACTCTTGGTTTATTTTACATTTTTCTAACACTTCTCTAACTATCTTATAGGTTTTCCTCATCCTATTTATAAATTTCTTGTTTGTATTCCTCCGTGTTATTATGATATTGTCAGGATTCAACAGTTTCATCATACGGTACCCTGAAATTGCGACCAAATAAAACATAAAAAGGACTTTCTTTAGTTGTTTCTGAATAGGTAGTATTGACTACATCGGTCAAATAAGGTAGGAACTGATCCCAGTCATTTCTGTTGTCTTGTATAAATGCTTAAGACATTGGAAAATATTTTATGCTTGTTTTCGATTTTCCCATTAGCTTGTGGATGATAAGGAGATATCACCAATTTCTCTACGTTAAGAAAACTCATTAAATCTTTTGTTACCTTAGAAACAAAATTACTTCCATTATCGCTTATAACCTTGTTGGGAATGCCAAATTTTAAAAATAATTTCGCAAACGCTTTACTCATAGCGTACGCCCCTTGATTTTTCAATGCTTTAACAAAAGTGAATCCGGAAAAGTTATCTATAACTGAAAGAATTTAAGTATGGCCCCTGTTGGAAACTGGGAAGCCTTCGCTGGTTCCATATAAATCAAATGAAACAATATCGAAAGGGAATCTCACTTGGGGACTCTTCCCAAGGGGGGGGGGGGGTTAGGATAAGCTTCGGAATTTTTTCTTAAGTTACACGCTTCGCATGTACTTACAAAATCTTTAAGTTTTGTTAACACCGACGGTACGTAAAAATATTTTTTTAACTTGTGGAGGGTTAGTTATCCCTAAATGTCCACCTATATCCAAATGAAAATATTCAAAGGCAGGTATTATTAAGTTTTGGGGTAATACTGAGATTATTAAAGTTTGATTTCTATTTGTATCTCCTGTTACTATCCTTCAAAGGATTTCTTTGTCTAAATCGTAATAAAAATTATCTATTTCCCTTTTCAGGGCTTTGAACTTATCGGGCAGTTTATCGAAATTTACAAAATAATTAATGAGAATCGAACACATTTTATCCTTAATTTGGTTTCTTTTAATGTTTGCCAGCAATAAAGGGCAATGATTAACCTCGTTTTTTTTTATTTGAATTTTAGGTTTATTCTTCTTGTGTTTTCGTTTACTGGTATTGATGGCATTTATTTCTTTGTTTTCATTATCTGAGGAGCTATTTTCAGGGTATCTACTCAAGTAATCACAGGGGGCATTTTGTTTACCTGTCAAATGCTCAAATTGGTAATCCAGATCTTGGATTTTCATTATCCATCTAGCTAAAATTCCCGTTGAATTTTGAATGTGCTTAGGTACTGTAAGCTTTTATGGTCCGAACGCAACTTAAATTTTCGATCCACTAAATAATGTCTAAATTTATCTAAGTAGTAAATTATAGATAGTAGCTCTAATTGCGTTGCAGAATAACTGCTTTCACTTTTCGATAAGGTTCTACTTGAATAACATATGAATATCTCTATATACTGAGGGGGTTTCTGTAGGAGATCGGGGTAGTCTTCTACGGGGATTAACTCGGAAAGGATTGCACCGATGCCCAGAGCCGAGGCATCAGTGGTGACTACAAATTGTCCTTTTTCAAAATCAGGTAGCGACAATACTTTTTCAGAAGTAAGTGCTTTCTTGAGTTTGTCTAAGGAAGTTTGAGCTTCCTTCAACCAGGTAATATTTTGGGAGGTCACTTTAGTTTGGTCCTTTAGAGGTTTTGCTATTTGGGCGTAATTACGTATGAATTTTCTAAAATAACTAGTCAAACCAAGAATTGCTCGTAATTGTTTTATAGTTTTTGGGGGTTTGAGCTTTTCTACGCACTTTATCTTGTCAGTGTCTGGTGATATTTGACCTTGGGTCACTATCATTCCCAAAAATTTATTTTAGGTTGAAGTAAATTTACTTTTTCAGGTCTACATTTCAGCTTGCCTTCTCTGAATCTTTCAAAAACTTTGGCTAATGTAGCTAAATGATCCTCCGGGTTTTCTCCTACACAAATTACATCATCCACATATGAATAATGTTTTCTACACCTCGTAATAAATGTAACAACGGTCTACTATTTTTTGGTACTAGTATAACAGGGGCTGAGTATGGGCTTATACTCGGGCGTATAATATTATTTCTCTCTAATTCGCGGATTTTATTTTTTAACCAATTTTTGTAGGGATGAGGGATACGATTGGGTTGTTTAGCTACAGGCAACCCTGTAGTTTTCATAGAATGTTCATAGAATGGTATGAATCCAATGTCCTCTTCACACGTAGAAAATATATCTCTAAAATTCCAGAGCAATTCGCATAATTTTCCCCGTAATTTTGCATCTTGGATATGATCTAATTTGAATTTTTCCAAAAATTGGGATTCTGTTAGTGGGTATCTATTCCTTGGGTTACTAATACGAATATTATTAACTAAGTTCCTTTTGGAGTTTTTCCACTCATCTAGCTCGCGCTCAGAAATAATTTGTATTTCAACGAGACACGTTCTCTTTTTTATTGTAATTGTATCATTTTCATGGGTATTTGTCAACCAAATAAAACCTCCCCCTTTGCATTGTTTTTGGGGGAATATTTGTCTTGTGCACTGCAAATCCATAATATTTTTCTTCCAAATAATTTTCTATTAAGTTAAGATTGGCGTTTGTTTGAGTCCAATCTTCTGCTAGTGGGGTTGGTTGTAAAGGAACGGCATTGAGGTTTATCACCTCCCTCCAAAACTCTGCTATTTTCTTAATTTCTGTTTGCCTATACTCTTGCATTTTCCCTAATTTTGCTTTTATTGACTCGATCCATTTGCCGCTGGAATTTCTCCTACAGGACGAGAAAAGGGGTACAAAAGACTTTATTCTATTCACTGTTGCTTTCCCTCTCTCCACGTGTCGGAGAATAGGATCGGATGGATATACGAGTCTGTGATTAGCTATATCCAATAACACTTTACTAGATTTTAAGAAATTGGCACCGATTATATCCTTGTACGGAAAATTCTTGCATATTATGAAGTTGGTGGAAAAGATTCTATTATCTTTTGACACATCTAGGCGTATTGAGCCTTTTGCTTCCAGCCTATGCCCTGTGACGCTAGTTAAACTGGGAATATCAAAATTTTTCCGTTGCTTAATACACACTGGTAATTTATTGAATACATTCGAGTTTATTATGTTAACTGTCGCACCGGAATCTATTAGTGCCTTGAAGTAAATATTTGCAACACCAAAATCATTAAATATAGGTAATATATCATTATTATCACCTAAAGAAGGTACAACTACTAAATGGGACCTATAAAAAATACTGGCCTCCAGGGTCCCGGTTAGTCTTTTTGGGGACCTGATTCGTTTTCCTGTGTATTAATTTAATAGGTTGGTGTTTGGCATTGGGGTTCGGTGGGAACTTCCCTAGCAAGCTGATTGACATTTGATTGTCTTGGTTGCCAAGTATTATTACAGGGGTTGGAATTTATTGTGCCGACGGCTCGCGGCATTTGTTCATTTTGCACCTACGAAAAATTTCCAGATGATTAAAAATATCCTCTGTTATCACTCGATTCCTGTTAAATCTAGTAGGATACACTGTCCGTGAATTAAATTGGTACATGTTTTACCGTGTATTTGGGTTGGGGAACCGATGATTATTCTCTATGTTGGGGGGAAGATTTGCATATTCCAATCTCTGTTGGTAGGGGCTGCGGAAAAATGGCAGGCATGGGGGGTTACTCCTATAAATTAATGACCCATTGGCATTTAAGTTTGTTCTCCTGAACAAACGGTTATTATAACTGGGGGTTGTTGGTGCATAGTTATTTCTAGTATGGTATTCCCTGGCAATAAGTCCTGGTTTATTACATGCGTAGCATATAATTGGGGGGTTATTTACATATTTTGTCGTGTTCGTGGGTACAAAACGTACAGTTCTTTGTCTGGTAGGGGTTGAAGATCTATTTCGATTCGGTTTTGGGGAATTATCTCTTGAGAAAAATGCGGGTGAAATTTCTTGTGATCATCCCGGCATTGATGCTCCTACATTATTTATTCTTGACTTATTGGGCTTGGCCACAATCGTGTCGATTTCTATTATTCTTTCTACTTCTTGAACTGCTAGCTCTAATGTTTGAATATTTTCTGATATTATCAATCGATATAGTTTGGGGCTCAGTCCTTGTAAGAAACCGTTTAGCACAATTTTATCATATAAGCTACCAGATTCTTTTCCATATTTTGCTTCTATTGATACCATTACATTATGCAGGTATTTCCTAACATTTTGGGTTTCGTCAAAACATACTGCTCCCTGCTTTAATTTGTGTGTTGAACTGGTCTCAACGAATCTTTCTCGGAACGCTTTTAGCAATTTTTCTATGGAGTTTATTGGGAGGTTGTTATCTTCCCTTATGGTGTTTTCTATTTGTTTTAAAAATGTTAACGCTTGCCCTTTTAGTCTCATTAACAGCATGCCCACCAATGTTTTTAGGTCTGTTTGAGTTACTCCTACAAATTGGTTTAATTGTATAAAAAATTCCTCTACATCTGAATCTCCATTATATGAGGGAAGGGATTTTGAAATTTCTACTGTTTTAGCAATAAGTTTTTGTTTCAGCAATTGTTCGTTTGGATCTAACGACATATTGGTAATTATTTCAAAAAAACCTAAAATTTGGCACTTAGGTTTTTTGATATTACTTAAATTTGACACTTTCAAATTTCACTTTGCTTATGAGGGGATTCTACTTCTTATCTTTTTCTTAGGGGTGTTTTTTTTTTGTTTCTATCTTAGGGGATCTTAGCCCTGACAAAATATGGCACTTTCTCCATGCATAGTATTTCTTTATAATCTAT
>JAQQPU010002348.1:0-18690 GCA_029168905.1 Artemia sp. Kazakhstan ARC1039 | reverse complement strand
ATAATCTATATATATATATATATATATATATATATCACTTCTGATTTTCTAAGGGGAAATTTTGTCCTTGTGTTTTACTCCATTAAACAGAGCCGCGCCAATTCTAATGGGGGGGGGGGGTTTGTTAGCCATTTCACAAAGGGGGGATTTTATTTTGCGTTTTCAAATGGGGGTTTTATTCTTCTTTGTAGTAGGGTTATATAAATTTTATACCATAGTTTGAGGGGGAACTTCGTGGGGCGGGGGATTAAAACTGCGGGTCAATCGGGGAGCGTGTGTTAATGGCTATATTGAGTCGAAATCAGATTACTAGGATTCAGGTTCCCTAGAGAGCGGTTGGAGACACAAGGACTAACTATCTTGAGAAATACTAACATGAAGAATCAAAAATAAGAAAGTAATGTATTTATTTCTACTCACATTTGCGAAACAAAAACTGGTTCAGATAATATTGGATAATCTGCGCTTCAATTTACTGTCATAGGCACTTTGATAAAATTATACACTGCGATATTCATTCCAAAGCGGCTCTTATTTAAAATACAAGTTCAAAAATTGGGTTGAACATGGTAAAGGACTCACGTAACATTGTCAAAAATCGTCAATGGGCTGATAATATATTCACAATAAACTTACATGTGTTTGATCTAGAACTATCAGAAAACCCCTCCAGAATGCTCTAGACTACTCTCGACTGACTCCTTTAGACTACTCTTGACTACTTCCTACTGACTCCTCTAGACTGGCGTGAAATTACCAAGTTCTGACTAACTATACTATCCAATTTCGCCAGAAGTTACATTAAGGCGTTGTTAAAGAGCATTTTACATTGAGCCTATTGGTCCAACAGTGTGTCCTATGTTCTTATTGGACAGGGAATATACCAGTTGGCTACTTCCACTTTCACACAATTTATAGCTATAAGATTTGCATTCTGGAATTTTTCTTGACAAATAAAGTATTACTTTTGTAAATTTATTGCTAACGACTTGTCACTTAGTTTCCAGATGGCTTATAATTTACCACGATGAAACTTGTTGTGGGACAATACAACTTGGTTACATTGGAATACCTAACTCTAAACTTAGTCTCGGAATAATGTGTTTAGATTACACGAAAATACTTTGTATCTCTCGTGGCTATTTTTTGTCCAATAAATTCTACCTACTCTTGACAGTTTGGAGATTCAAGCTCTTAAAATTTAAATATATTGTTGGTCGCCTGTCGCGTAACATTTGGTCACACTGTCATTTATTGCATATTTTGTGACACTCTGTCTTTCTGCTTCAAGATAGATTTATTTATTGCTACTACATTTGCTATGGGAAAGATTATACAAAGTTTATTCAATCAAGATACATTTGTTTGCTACTTTTTTAATTGCTCAATCAAGCCTTACTCGATCTGTGGGTTTCTTGAATTTTTAGGTTCATATTTTGGGTGATTTTATTTTACATGGGTAACTTTAATTTGGAAGGTTTGAGGTTTTGATTTTTGATCCCGTTACACATGCGCATGACGTATATAAGGTCGGAACAGAAGCGAGATGGACGGAAGACATGTTGTTCATCTCGTAAGTGTTTATCTAGGGCTGTTTGAATACGGTGGAGGATTATCTGCGAGAAAAGTTTCCCATGGATTGAAAGGAGACTAATATCCCTCCAGTTATCACGCTTTGATGCGTCTCCTTTCTTAAAAAGTTTAATCAGTGTGCTTTTCCTCCATTCTTCGGGGACTTTCTCTGATTTCCAAATGCAAGAAAAAAGTGCAGTTCACACAGTTATGCAGGCACCTATTTAATCATTTCTGCTGATATCAGATCGCTTCCTTGCGCTCTGCCATATTTAGTTTGCGAGCGGCTTGTATCAATTCCTCGGTCGATGGCTCCGCGGTATTGACTTGAAGCCCTAGGAAAGGTGTTGTGGGAATATCAGTTGTGTCGGGGCGCTGGGTCTGTTGAGAACTTTCTCGAAGTGAAAGGCCCAAGCTTCAGAGATTTCATGGGGGGCTGTGACTGTCTTCCCATTTACGTCTTTCACTGGTCCATTAAGGTTGCGAATTTTTCCGATAATTTCATTAGTGATTCTGTAGAAGGCTTGAGAATCACCACGTTTGGCTGCTTCTTCCGCCATAGCTGCCTTTTTTCTAGAAAATTCCGTTTATCCCCCCTTGCACTCTTTTTCACTAGCTTTTCTTGGTCTTGGTATAGTTGATTTACAGTACTGTGTCACTGTTGTCCCCACCATCTAACAAACGATGTTTTAGTTTTCGACGTTCTTCAATAAGGGTCCACGTCTGATCAGATAGCAACTCGTCTTTAGGTCACTTTTTGTGCCCAATTGTTTCTTTGGCTACCTGGTTATAGGTTTCCTTTAGGGCGGTCCAGGTTTTCTCCACGGCAACAGCGTTGTCCAGGTCTAGGGACATGCTCTCAAACCTGTTTATTAGCTGCATAGTAAACTTTTGTTGCACGGTGGTGCTGGAGAGTTTATCTGAGTCGTAGGCAGGAATTTCTCTGGTTTGGGTTTTCTGCGTGGCTTTCAACTTGAGAGCTAGCTTTGCAATCATCAAGGCAAGGTCTGTAGCAACGTCGGCTACTCTATAGGCTCTTACATCATGGAGGCTCGATTTCCACTTTTGTTGATCAAGATATGGTCAATCTGGTTATGTGTTCTTCCGTCTGGGGAGTTCAAGAATACTTATGGATGATTTTATGTTGAAAGAAGATTCCTCCTATGATAAATCGTTCGTTATCGCAAAATCAACCAACAGTGTCCAAATCTCGTATACTTCGCCGAGGTCTTGGCTCCTAAGAACCTCGGGACAGTATGACTTGTCGCTCCCTACTTAGGCATTGAAGTCACCAACAAAATAGACGACATTGTGACGGGGAATATCTTTGGTAACGGATTGCACGGTGCTGTAGAAGTCGTCTTTTGAGGTTTCGTCTGCATCATAAGTTGGCGCATAGCATGCAACTACTGTTAGTTTTGCCTGGCTACCTGCGAAACGTGCTACAATGATCCTCTCATTTATATGAGTCCATCTTATGAGGGGTCGAGACGCCGATTTTGACAGCATTATGGCAACTCCAGCCTCTTTCTTTTTGTCGGTGCCACTGTGCAGGATCGTGCATCCTTTTTTGAGGTTCTGATTTCCTGCACTATTCCAACGGATCTCCTACAGAGCCAGAATGTATGAACCATAACTTTCCATATCTTCTAGGACCTGTTCTGTCTTCGAGGGCTGAGCCATGGTCCTCACGTTCCAGAAACCAAGTTTAATTGGAAATTTGCTTTTAAGAATCATGTCCGGGGGCGGTCTGAAGTCGTCATCAAGGGGTCCAAGGGCAGTCCATGGTCGTCATCAAGTTGCATATTTGTTATCATGTAGCTGTCGCTGAACCTTTCTATAGCAAGGCTTGTTTTTCAGGGGGCAGGCTGCTGGTCTACCCCCCAACCCCCCTCCTTTATCTAGGGTTGGGACTGGCTGTATATCTATAGGTTGAGTCAAAAGCTCATATAATCCCAGAATTGAATTCTCTGAAGGACATTTTGTTTTTCAACGGGTATCTTATCAAACAACTGGAATCCATCATAGAATAAAGACAAAAAAAGGCAGAAAAGGATCCATTATCACCTTGGGCGCCAATAAGCTGAATTCCAGGGGGCGCAAACCTCGTCTAATTGGCACTTTTAATGCTATATAATAGAAATCTCATAACAAAAATATAAAAATAAGGTAGCATCAATAGCCCAGGGGGGGGGAGCCCCCCTGCCCCCCCCCCATATGGGCGCCCATGATTATCACCACAAACTCCAACTGATATCATCCTTTTTGTGGGTGATAAGAAAGTCTTTACTCTTTTGCCCTATTTTCCAGAATTGGGTGATAAACTGCAAAGAATTCTAAAAAAAACATAACTTAAATGAACTATTTTAACAGCGGCAAAGATAAATCAAGCCCTATTTTGGGCAGTTGTGTTAATAGGGTTCCATGTTCTTGTGGCTGTTCCTATGTTGGAGGAACCCGTCAGCAATTAGGGCAAAGATTGTTGGAACACAGGTCTTCAATCGACAAAGCTGTGGAGCTACGCCAAAGGCCTGAGACTATTGATTCTGCCTTGGCCCAATACATGTATGACAACCCGCATCATTTTGTTTTACCCGATAACACCTCCATTATAGCCCCTGCTAAAGGTCTTATCTAAGTTTTCAGGGAGGTAGTTGAGATAAAAAAGTACATTAACAGAAAGGTGGCTCTCAATAGAGACACTGGAGAAACATATCTAAGTCCCATTTATAATGAACTAATTAATTCTGATCTTTTTACTTAAATAAAAAAAAAATCGCATTCTGCAACCTCACCTATCTGTGACAATGTTTTACCTGGAAAGCGTTTAGCTTTTAAAAATGCTCTGTATAAATTTAAAAATTGAATTTCCATTCAGTACTGTATTTTTTTATTCACTTACCCTTTCACTGTTACATGGAGAGGGTCGCCAAATTTTAGTTGTGTTTTGTTTTAAGGTTTGAAAATTTTTTATAGTATCCTTGGATATTTATTAGTAATTTTTATTTTATAATCGTGCACTGAGGACGGTCAAGCTTAGGTCTTGACCGAAATATTTACATCTTAGTCCACTTTTTTCACTGGCTTGTATATTACTCGTTTTTCTCTTTTTAAATTTTTTTTTTCGTTTTATCATGATTAGCCAGTGTGGTCTCAGAAATTATTTTCTAAATTCTTATAATGCACAACATAATTTATTTTATTGTTTAAAGATGTGCTTAATTTATATTGAAAAAGTTCCGGAGCTAGTTGTAAATCCCAATGAAAATTGTGTAACTCTCTTGGATGTTAGGGAACTTTTGCTTCACAAATTCCAAGTTATCTTCCAGATGTTCGGTGATTTTCATCTTTGGTGCGTTATAGACTGTACCAATAACAAACCATTTATTTGGTAGGTTTACTTTAACCCAAAGGACCTCCTTATTGCTTGGAATCGAAAGTGCCAAAAAAGGGATGTTATTTTTAAGGTACATAGCAACAACACCTCCACAAAAAGTCGAGCTTCTCAGATTTTTGCGATCCAGCCTGAGCAGAGTGTAACCAGGAATACTTATCTCATTATCAATGACGCTTGAATTCAGGTTGGTCTCGGACCAACACATGACAGAAGGGGATACCTCATTCATCATGTGCTGTAGGTGATCCAACTTGGATCGGAGACCACGTACATTGCAGTGGGTAACATTAAACGTATCCGTAAGAATTGTCTTGGGGCGCGCATTTGTTCGTCTACTAGAAGGAAGTCCGATCCGAGGCTGTTTTTTCCGTTTGAAAACTTGGTAAATACCAGCTGAATGGGTAGTTGGCCCAAACAACAGAGAAAAGAACTCCTGTTTTATTATTAATTTGTTCCCCTCCAATTCTGTCCATTAAAGAGATCGAATGATTGTCTCTTATTCCTGCCCTTTGTTTCGCTATTTCAGGACTCATTTCTAAAACGGTTTCAGGGATCTTTATTTTTTTGAGCTGTCTAATATTGGCCAAGTGTCTTTTACAAGTTTTTAACTCATGTAACGAGAAGTCATTCTTGTTCGGTTATTACCCAGTAAGAACTGCGATTATCTTGGTAGTATTATTAGTAAAGATGGTGGGAGCAAAGAAGATGTTAAAAGTAGAAGAGCAAAGGCTCAGGGTGTTTTTTCACAATTAAAAAAAGTTTAGAAGAATAGGAAGATAAGTCTACAAACCAAGATTAGAATATTAGAAGCTACAGTGATGACAGTAGTCAAATATGGCTCTGAAGCATGGGCGCTTCGAAAAGCGTATGAAGATTTGCTTGATGTTTTCCACAGAAATTGCTTAAGGATTGTTCTGGGTACAAGGCTGATTGACCGTATTTTAAACAATACGCTGTACGAAAAATGTGTGTTTCAATACCGCTCTCTAGAGGTATAATGAAAGAAAGGTTGAGATGGCTGGGGCACGTTGTGCCGATGAAGGATGACAGATTGCCGAAGATTGTTCTTTTCGACCAGCCGTCTAGGGCCAAACGGAAAGCAGGTCATCCTTGTTTGGGGTGGGAGGACGTCATAAAGAAAGATTTAAAGGAAATGGGAACTTCGTGGGAGGGTGTAAAAAGGGAGGCTTGGAATAGGTTGGGATGGAGGAGGAGCGTGCGTAGCTTTGTTGGCGTCAGGCGGCTTGGTGCTGCGTTGAGTTGTTAGTAGAAGTTAGTAGCTACAGATTTTTCGACTGATAAAAACCTCTTGAACAAGACTAGAGACCAATTCATCCTAAAAAAAAAAAAAGAATCAAATCTTGGATTAGAAAAAATACAATCGAATATTGATTTAGCTTCAAACCCATGGAGTAGGAAGAAGGGAGTATATTTCCTGCTAGCATCTATACTAGTAAAAAGGCTAGTTGAATGAATGGTAGAAATTCATTCTAATTAGTCCCATGAGTTTCATCATGACAGTGAATGACTCTTTTTACGCATTTTACTCTATTTTCGGCCTCTGTTTAATTGGGGATTTCTACGGGATGAGTTCAGGATTTTAAGTCCTAATGCTTTGGCCATTTCATTGATGGTTTTACTTGTGAAACATGACGAGTCATCTGATAAGAGAAAATGCATACCCCCAAATTGCGATATGATTTCATTTATTATAAATTTCAAAACCGATTTTGACCTGAGTTGGTGCTACGACTGTATGTTTACTGAAATGATCAGCCGCAATAACTATATATTGATCACCATTTGTGCAAAGTTGTAATTTTCTCGTGGTGTCAATTGACCAAATATGGAATTGATGACTGGGGAAAGTATTATCTCTAAGAGTAGGGTAAATAGTGCTAACTTTATCCCTTTTCAAACAGAGGTTCCAAACCTTTACTGCTTCGTCAACCTGGCAGTACATATTTTCAAAACACAACACTGTTTTAACCTATTTAAGGTTTTGACAGCTTACATGTGGGCTCCTAGAAAAGGCTTGTATGCACGAGGCTAGTAATTCCACTAATTAGTTTTTTAGGTAAAATTTTTTTAAATTGATGCATCTGCTTTCTTTTATCTGAATAATCTATAGCGTAAAACAAGCCATCCACTAAAACAAAATGGAGATCTATCAACCATTTTACTAAAACAGGATTCTGTCCCTTTTCCCAAATTCGAGATTTCTGGCTCGTTGATGGGTTGAGCTCCACCCGAAATTTTAAATTTTAGAATTTTTTGGTATCCTGCGGTTCAATCCTCTTGGCGTTTAAAGCTGTTGGTGTTTTGGACCCATCCCATTTCTCTGTGCCAGCAATTCTATCCCGAGTACTGGTCTTTGCAAGTTACGCCACCAGAACCTGTCTTCCTTAGGACCCAGTATCACTCCCTCCCGAAACCCATCCACTATCGGTTCCACTCGTGTTTGCACCAAATCGTGTTATCCTGACCTCACCCAGTCTGCCATGAATAGATTCGGAGGTCAAGCTACTATCTATGCTGAGCCTGTTCCCTCTCATGGAGGAAAGATCCCCCTAAGTAGTCTTAGTACTGAGTTCACCCCTTTCCGATGTTTTGTGAGTCCCGGGAGTGTTTAGACTAACTAAAATTGATTCGCATCTCTTAGAGAGTCTGATCAATCCAGTCTGGCTTGACTGTTTTCCAATACCCCCCCCCCCCTCAGCTTCACATTTTTCCATCAGCAGTTTTGGAAGCTTTAAAGCTTAATGGTGTATTCTCCAATTTCACTATTTCCCTAATTGCTACTTCCATTTTGGGATCCTTTATTTGGAGTTTTTTCATTTCCTCCTTAATCATTCCAAGAAAATCGATTGGGATCTCGTCCCCTAGTAGTGCTAAATACTCTACTCCTAACTCATCAAGATTAATTGACCGATTTTGCTGAACAAATTCCAAACTGGTGTGGCTGAAATGTTGAGCAGGGTTTCCACTAGTGCTAATGTGGTGAAAAGTGTATGAATCGTTATCTAAAAGGACGGCAATTCTATATAATTTTGAATGAAGATCCTTTGCTCTCTTTAGATTTGTGAGAGCAGTGCAATATAGAAAAATGGGGGTTCTTGCAGCCCGTAAATACCCATTTTGAAAAATTTTCAGCCTTGTACCAAGGCAGAAAGTTATGGTTGTCATGGTTGTCAATGCTAGAGGCTGCGCCACTTAGAACCTTAGAATAGGTTGCCACTATTCGAAACCAATCAGTTTTTTCACATCATCTCATTGAAATTGATGCAACGCTTTTTTCTGATGGGTCTGTGACAAGGTAAAATTCCTTGTGTCTATCCGGAAATTCTAAAAAAAAAAAAAAACACTATCAAGATTTGAAAGTTCTGTCTTTAACTTCTCAGAAGCTTCGATTTTTTTTTTGGACTGAAAATAGAAGGAACATTCCTTCTGGTTTGACGAATAAAAGGTTCGGCTAATTTTACATAATTATGGTAAAATTCTCGATGATAATCTGTTCAGCCTAAAAACTATCTAATTCCTCTGACGTCAGTTGGTGGTTCTAATTTTTATTTTTATTATCATATTATTTCATTTTATATTTTATTTTATTTTTACTATCAATTAGTGGTTCTAATTCAACAGTTCATCTTTATCGTCCCTTGGTTTAGCTAGTTCTAATACTCTCCTTCAGATCCCGGGTAGCAAACCACTTTTAAAAATACTAATAGTTATTTCGTCCACCCCTACACCAGGAGAATTTTTTGCATAGTCATGTACCTTTCCCCTAATTCGGGAGTAGAATTGATGGAGTAATTTAGAAGTTCTTTGTTTCTCGGATAAAAGTTCTTGGAGTTTTTTTGCAGCTGGTCTTTCATGAAAAAAGTCTTCTTTTAGAAGTCTTTCAAAATGATCTAGGTTTCTGATTTTTTAAAAACATCTAGACTTGTTACAAATATATGAATTTCTCCTTGTGTATACAAAATGGCTTGATTAATCATAGCAGAATCATTCTTTTCCTAACTCCTTTGAATTTGTTCAAGAGTTGTATACCATGAATGGGTATGGGTATCATTTGGCTATGTTAGCAACGAGATGGGAGGTGCTTGTTTTACGAACAGATTTTGAAGTTTGCTGGCTATAGGGTTTCTCTATATTGCTCTTCTATAGTGCTAATTCTAGATAGTGCAATATCTTCTATTCTTATTTTTTCTTCCTGAGCTTTTACTAATGCTATTTCTACTTCTCTTTTCGGGTTTTCATTAGAACTCATCGTGATTCATTTTTTATAAGCCCCTAGTGTAAGAAATGTTTTGAATTTTAAAGAATTTTATGTTACTAAAGTGAATTAATTTATAAATCGCGTAAGAATCTGTTCAATTAAGATATAGTTCTAGAATTGTTTTGATCTTAAATTGAATTAGTTCTAAAGCCGGTAGTGTGAGCACAAATTTTCAAGCATGGTTAACCTAGGGTATTAATTCTAAAAGGACTAAAAATACAGAGATGGATATTTGAAATTGTAAGAAATAGAAAAAGAAAGAAAAAATGTTCTAGAATGGTAAACGCTGTCAAAATTACTATTCAAGTTAAAACTGTTTCACACTTCATTGTCACTGCTAAGCCAGAAACAACCACCGGAGCAACTTAAGGAACAACTTAAGTGAACAATCAATTTCTTTGGTAACGTAATAGACTAAGGTGATTTGTTTCTTTCGTACTCAAAATTCGTCGAAATCTTGATTTTATTGTTAATAGTGATAAAAAAAAGAGGAGAAAACATTGTAATTCGTTTTGTTAAATAAAACCTTCCCCTATGTTTCTCTTCGGATTTGATTACTCTAACATGGTGAGTGCCTGCAATTAAAAGGAGTTTAATTCAACTGGTGGTCGGCTTTTACCCCCCCCCCGGTGGTTATCCCTCCCCCCCCCCATAAAATACCCCCCAGAAACCAACCCCCCTAGAAAATACACCTTCCGTGGAAAATACCCGCCGTGTAAAATACCCCCCAAAATATTCCCTCCCGGAAAATACCCCCCCGCGGAAGATACTCCCCCGCGAAAAACACCCCCCCCTGGTAAACACCCCAACGGAAAATCCCCCCCCCGTGGAAAATAAAGTTTTCCAAATTTGAGAATTAATTCGAGTTTAATTTTTTTTTATTTCCGTAGGGGGAAGGAATTTTGGTACTTGTCTATTATGCGCCGCTCACTCAAGTTTACGCTGTGTAAAATTCAAGAAAACACCGTTTGTTTCGTTAGTTTCTTCGTTACTTTAGAAATTAATTTGTGCTACAGATTTGCAGATTAGGGGGGGGGAGAGAAAAGTATAACTGGTGTGCATACAAAATCCGTTTGGCACAATTATTCTGCATATTAGATAGATAGATAAATAAGTGTATTTTAAAGCCGAATATACGGCCATGAACACAGTAAAATAACATAAATGAAAGGCATAAATAACATAAACTTTGATTAGCGATCATCATAAAACACTTAATGAAACATTACATGAACCTAATAATAGTATTTAATACTTGGAAACACAGTCATTGAAAAAAAACATTTAACGCTTGGAAAAAACACTTAAATGAAACATTACATTAACTTTATACTGGGATTTTTTTCTGTAATTCTTCTGTAATTTCTTAGTAGCCATATACCTAGAAAAAAATGTTTTCTGAATTCAAGCTATCAAAAGACTTTATCCCCACCCCCTATCTGCAATATATAGCCCAAATTATATATTTCCCATATATTCCGTCACTTTGTCTTTATCTTGTCTCGCGCTAAGCTGAAAAAAAATAACGAAGAAACCAATTTTGTTCTTGATGACCCTTTTTTTTCATTGAGATTTTTCTCGTTGTTGTTATTTTGTCATGCCTGGCCAGTTCGGCTTAAGATCTCTAATTCTAAAAAAACGAAGAAACTAACAAAAAAACTGGTGTGTTCTCGAATTTTACACAGCTTAATTGAGTGAGTGGCGCATAATACACAAGTTCCGAAATTCCTTCCCCCTACGAAAATTAAAAAAATAAAACTCAAATAAAATTCTCAAATTTGGAAAGCCTTATTTTCCACGTTTTTTTTCCGGGGGGAAGGGTATTTTTCGCGAGGTGGGGGAATTTTCCGGTTGTATTTTACCGGAGGGGGGGTATTTTAATCAGGGGGTATTTTCCGCGGGAGGTATTTTCCGGGGGGGGGGGGGGGGTTTTCCGTGGAGGGTATTTTCCGGGGATTATTTTTCAGGAGGGGGGTATTTTCCAAGGGGGGTAATCGCCAGGGGGTAAATGCCTAGATCCGTTTCAACTACCCAAGTGTTACCACCGAAAAAACAGTTTGTTGTAAAATTGGGGCTACTGAATATCCTAGGCAGCGCAATAGCGCTGCCTAAATAAATAACGATGCTGGCACAATGTATTATTATTTTGCTTTGTTTAGACCAGGGTCCTTCGTATCGAAGGAGTTGTCGTAGAAACTTCGAAAAGGGCTCAATCAATCGGAAACTAGAAGGGCTTGTGCCCTTTTTAATAGTCGAAAGTGATTGGAGGAAAACTGACATCCCTCTCACACCCACCATTTCCCAAAAATCATCTAATCAAAATTTGAGATAGCCATTTTGTTCGATGTAATTGAAAGGCCCGGACCATCCCCTCCCCCAATAGCTCTCAGTACAAGGGTCGTAAGTTATACCCTGAGGACATATAAGGTTTTTATTGAAAGTGTTGTCGTAGATACTTCAAAAAGGGCTCATTCAATTGAAAATAAAAATTGCTAGTACCCTTTTTAATAGTCGAAAGTGACTGAAGGGCAACTAACCCCTCTGTCACGCCCACCATTTCCCCAAACACACCCAATCAAAATTTTGAGATAGCCATTTTGTTCAACGTTGTTGAAAGTTCCTGAAATTAGGCTTTGGAGGATAACAACCCCCTCAACCCCAACCCTTAGGCCAAGGGTTGTACGTAATTCCCTGGGGGCATATCAGCTTTTTATAGAAATTATTGTTGTAGAAACTTCAAAAAGGGTTCATTTAAATGGAAATTGAAAGGGACAATGCCATTTTTAATAGTCGAAAGTGATTGAAGGGCAACTAAGCCCCCTCTAACGCCCACCACTTTCCCAAATGCATCCGATCAAAAATTTGAGATAGCCATTTTGTTCAACGTAGTTGAAAGTTCTGCAAATTAGGTCTTTGAGGATGACAAACCCACCACAGCCATCAGGGCAAGGGTTGTCAGTTATGCCCTGGGGGAATATAAGGTTTTTTTATAGAAAGCGTTTCTTAGAAACTTCAAAAATGCCTCACGCCCACCATTTTCTCCAACACATCAAATCCAAATTTTGAGATAGCCGTTTTGTTCAACGTAGTTGAAAGGTCTGGAACTTATCACTAAAAAACCCCACAGCCCCCAGGGTTGTAAGTTATGCCCTGGGGGCATATAAGATTTTATAGAAAGTGTTCTCTTAGAAACTTCAAAATGGGCTCATTCAATTTGAGATTGAGAGGGCTAGTGCCCTTATTAAAAGTCAAAAGCGATCGGAAAGCAAATGCCTCCTCCCCCCCGTTCCAACGCCTATCATTCCCCCAAACACTTCCAATCAACAATTTGATATAGCCATTTTGTTTGACGTAGTTGAAGGGTCCGAAAATGATGTCTTTGAGTATGACAACCACCCCACATCCCTCAGAGCTAAGGTTGTAAGTTATGCCCTGGGAGCATATAAGGTTTTGACAGAAAGCGTTAGTAGAAGGCTATCTTATACTCGTGACAGGACTCCATATATGGGCATAGAACCACGTGGTTTATGGTTTTTGTCAGTGAGAATTTGAAAAACAGGAATTTTGTCACATTTATGTTTGTTTTCATGGATGGTTATGTGTGTTGGTCGATTTATTTGATGTTTTTCATGGATGTTTTATGGTTTTTGTCAGTGAGAATTTGAAAAACAGGAATTTTGTCACATTTATGGATGTTTTTATGGTTTTTGTCAGTGAGAATTTGAAAAACAGGAATTTTGTCACATTTATGGATGTTTGTTGTCAGTGAGAATTTGAAAAAACAGGAATTTTGTCACATTTATGTCTGTTTGTTGTCAGTGAGAATGAAAAAACAGAAAATTTCTCACTTTAATGGATTATTGAGTCTAATGGGGGCAGGTCAATGACACTTCCTTCTTGTTGTTGCTCTCAGCGAATGTTATGATCCAGAAATAGTATTTGTTGTTATTGCTCGAGCCAAATGTTATGAGTTTCTAGGAAAAAGCTAGATCACGTGTTTCCTTATCAGCCAATCAGAGGGCTTGTTACATATTAGCGGCGGAGGGAATATAAGGAAAGGATTTTTGCTATAGTTTTATTAGTCTGTGAATAGAATTCAAAGAGAATAGTTTATTTGGATATATATTTCTGTTGATGGCGAGTGGAATGTTTACCCTATTAGAAGTTGATTGTGGAGTTGATGGTAATAATACAAGAGCACCAAACATTGCGGTGGAAATTACGAAAGGATCGCGGCTTTGTCTGGAATGGGATGCAGTATATGCAAGATATGAGATATCCTTGAGCAAATTTAAAATGGAAGATCAATTATGTTTCGCTGCAAAAGTTGATATAGCACATGTGAATAGACTTCAATGTGCTTTAAGTGCATTTATGAAACATATTGAAGACAATAAACTCTATCGCTAATTGTACATGCTTTTCTGGTTAGAGCTGACGAATCAGGGTCAGTCTAGAGTCAACAGTCAGAGTGAAAGGATTGAAAAATGAATAAATTTGAGAAAGAGAGAATTAGATCCAATCTAGCGTTTATGGAAAAACATTTGATTTTGGATGATGATTTTCTCGAGTTATCTCTCCAACGCAGGATATTCTCTCAGGGAACACTTGACAATATAATGAAAACTGATTCTCCCCCATTGGACTATTGTATGAAACTTTTAAGATGTGATTCAAATGCTTATACTCAATTTATTGATATATTAATTGGAACAAGGCGGAATGATTGAAATCATTGCCAATGTAGATGACTCCTCCTTCGAAAGAGGTAACGTCACAGAGTTACTCCTCTCCCCTTTCCTACACTTTGAATTTATCGAGCGAAGACGATCAGTTTCATTTTAGCTGTGAGAGAGTTGACATCGGAAACTAGAAAATGTTCTATATATGCCCATTGTGCATGTACACTCTTGGCAGTTGGACTCAATGTGAGAATTGTACAATTATTGACAACTATAGTGAAAAGTGTAAATTATGTAATCCTTGCAAATTACATAGAGGCTATGCAGTACAAATTAAAGGATGTAATTCATGTCTTGAAGAGGTGTGTGACTCTCACCCTAGAGGGCACCTGTGCTCCAATTGTCACTATGATAAATGTGATCAGTGGGAGAATACTTACCCCGCTATGATTGGAAAGAATCCTAAACGTGATTTTAGTTTATTTCTACGAGATGGGTATCGTCGTGGATTTAAATTATTCTGGGAAGAGGAATCTGGTCTACGATTCAACTGTTGGGGTAACAAGACAATTTGGTTTCTACGTCATCGCTGTGACGACACTGCCTACAATGACTATAAACCAAGTGATTTTTATTTGGCAGTCACCGAATGTGATTCACCACTTGAAAAAACTGTATGTGATATTGCTTCAAATAGACAGATTGAAACTCGTGAATTTCATAATATGAATGCAAATAGTATCATTGACTATACAAAGAGATATGACAAGAGTGAAGTTACATTGTACTGCAGAAAATGTGACCCTGACTTTGCAGTCAATCAAGATCAATATACAGTGAATCCAAATGATTTACCAACATTAGTGGTTCACGACAGTTGCCTATACACCGATGAAGAAATCTAAAAGTGAAGATTTAAAGACATTGTTGTATATATACATTTTATTAATAAACAAATTCACAAACATTTTTAAGCACTTTACTCTTAGGGCACTGAAATCAATATTAAATACACTTGTAAGTATATTTTCCACTAGAAAGTCGTTCAGACGTGGATTGTCACCATAAATGTGGAGAAACTGCTTGTAAGTATAGCCACGACATCGGAACACAAAATATAGTAGTGCGTGGAAGCCACAGCTTTTAGTCGTTAGATCCTACACCCTCTTTCGATTTTGAATAATAGTTTTCCCACTGCTCTCAATATAGTTGCTGATGTGAGGCGTGTAGAATGTATAGGGTAGGCCAAGAGGATCAAAAAATTCAATCGTCTTCATTGTTTGATAGATGAACAGCCAATGATCCGTCAGCACAGTCGACGGACTGCTATTAACAATAATCAAGGTATTGTTTGCACTTTGAATTTTTCCAAGATAGTCTGAGGGTAGACAATAGGATTTGTACTGGGACATGTAGGGGTCCATGTTAAATACATTGATTATTTGACTGGTGTTCATGGCGCCAAGTCTAGTAGAACACTGCCTTCGGGAGTGATTTCCCAATAGGTTTTATATTGATTTAGTGAGATTAGTGCAATACTCTCAGCCAATGGGTCGGCAAATGTACACTCTAAACGCACAGTCCCTGTACGTACTATACTCATATCCTGTGTGCCAGACAAATCCAATACAATGATACCATGTGTTTTAGAAAACATATCTTCGGTTATACCATTTTCAAATAGTTGCGAATCATGATCTAGGGTTTGCATGGTCAGCTCATACAATGTTCTATAGGATTTATCAAAGGATAGATTGTAGAGTGGGATACCATTTACTTTGCATACAAGAGATGAAAGTCCAAACATCTCGATTTTATGTGGGCATTCAGTCCATGATCCTATTGCACTAGCGCTTTTTACAAATGCCAATGCAAGTTTCGAGGGGATTTCGCCATTGATAAAGGATGAATCGGTGAAGGTGCGTGACCCCATGGCAATATGACGTTGATTGGTGATTGTATGAGGAACAAGTAGTTTAATATTATTTCCATTGGCTCTCAGTTTTTCCACGGCCAAAGCAACAGAACTCATAACCTGTTGTTTGCGTACATGAAGTATTGCCGAGGTGAGGGAGAGACTTACATCGGGATTGGCAGCAAGTTCCTTTCTCAATATGAAATTGGATGGTGCAAGCGTCAATTTTATATCCACTTTAACATTGGGCGGTAGCCATTGGGGTATATTAAATATTTCATGATATATTTTTCCAACTAGATGTAATTCACTAGTTGTAGCATTTTTAAGCGCATCTGTACTATCAGTATTAGTAATATATTCATATCCATTGGAGGCGCCTCTCAATTCCTTGTATAACTTGGGTGTCATCAACATGAATTGCATATAGCTTGCATAGTTTGAGAGATTGTTGCTTGTGCTCACCAGCGTGCCATTGATGTAGACACTAATTTGACGAAATAAATTATGTAGTATACAATTTTCATAGGATATCCCATCGGTTCGAACTGGCATTGTATTATCGGATTTCCGGACTTTCATTTGTAAATCTATAAATGTTGAAGACATGTCCATAAAGTAGTCTTCATTGGAATAAATTTGAAAGTGGATATTATCGGAGAGGGGTTGTAGTGGATAAAATTGTTCATAGTAGCCATGCTTGACACTCACATCAACATTTTCAGCATTGAATAGATTCAATGAGGCGGTGATTGAAGGTTGAGAATCCTTATGCGGCAGGTAGGACATCTTAAGAGAAGAAATCTAGTTTCGATCTAACAATTTTCTTCCTGGGCCTTCTGGTTACACTACGTGTCGGCTTTTTCCTTCTTTTCTTTGACAAGAGGGATGATGTCTTTCGTTTCCGACCTGAGTAGAGACTGATGAGTGATGCATTGTTTCTTGACCTTTTTAAACCTTTACCGTTCTGTTTTAATTTCTCACCAAGGGTTCGCGCACTGGACCTAAGATTTTCCGTAGCACTTTTTTTAAAATCCTTGCCAGAGCCCCAATTGTATAGTGTAGAGGATGCAAAATCTGTCGCAGCCGGTACAAGATATTTTCTAGCCAGTGGTAGTGAAGAGCAAAACAGCTTAGCAAACCAGCTACCAAGACCATAGCCAGACATTGACGAACGACCCTTGTAATAGTCCATTCCATTGCCCTGTTGTCTTGGGCCAAGAGTATTAACATAGCAGTCAATATCAGGACAAGTGAAAACCACTTTTCTATTAGACATCTTGCTGTTGAACGATGGGTCGAAAATGACATGTAATCACAGCCAAACCTTTTGAAATTGCTATGGGATCACCTAATTCAGTTCAGAGTGTTAACTGACAGAGTTCCAAATAGGAAGTGTTTACGGGAATATACTGAAGATGCTTTATATTGTAGTGATGAATATACTCTTGATTGGTTTTTCGTTCAAGAACTCGTAGGAGGGGAACATTTGAATTACCAACTCGAGATGTTTCCACAAATGAAGCGTAGAGAAATATACAAGTGTCTGTGGAGAAGGCAGGCGGATAGTCAGCAAAAATGAAATTAGTGTTTCCAGCACTTTTACCTTTGATTATATTGAGCTTAAAGCCAAGAACATCCTTTAGGTTATCATTGAGAATAACCTTTTCGCTGGCAATAGGTGAACTAATGTAGATCTTGCCCTCCTCCTTTGAATAGTTGAAATGAAAAGCTCCTTTTTTACGAGCGGAAATTCTTTTATTAATAGAACGACATAAATCATTCATAAAGGTGAGTTCCTCGTAGGGTAATTCAATATATGGATAATCCATCCAATTGATTTTTTGAATTTGTTCTTGATCACCTGGTGGTGGCGGCCAATCATAGGGTCTAATTTTTATTTCATATTTACGATCCTTTCTCAGGATGTCATAGGTATTTTTGAGAATACAATCGACAAGAGCCACTTCATACTTTCCATCAAATTTGATGGTGGGGGAGAGTTTCGTCCAAAAATCACTTGTTTTATTCAGATCATTGTAGAGAGGATCAGAAACATTGGACATGAAAGTCACATAGAAATCATTAGGCATTGTTAATATCTTCAGCACTGACCCAAGAATCAAAATCCGAGTTGTATCCTAGCCAGCGAACAAGCAACTGTTTCTTCCCCCTACGAGTACGACTCTTTAATATCTTTTCAATTTGATAAATTTCACTAGTGTTTCTAACTTTTTGCAGTTCATATTCATAAAAACCGCCGAGAATCTCATCATCTTTGGTGTCTCGTAGTCGATAGGTCGTGGGTTCGGTGTCTAGGATTTTTGACACTTTAAAAAGTTCGGTGCTCCATAAATAATTCCCCTTTTCAAAAATATTGGTGGTTCTATTAATTCGAACAGTATCACCAACATTGAATTTCTTCTTCTTTTTCTTCTCATTGCCATTGGAGTATTGCTTTAGAAAAGCATCAAATGTATTTTCACTGTAATGAACATCCCGAGGGCTAGAGTTGGACAGAGATCGATGTGGTCGATGGTTGTATATCTGCATGATTTTATCTAAATCATGAATAAAAGCAGGTGTATTTTTCAATGTACAATATCTTGAAATTAATAGACGAATCGTTCTTATTAGTCGTTCAGCCAATGCAGCCTTTATTGGGCTGTGACTATGATAAAGTGTTGTATTATATTTCAAAAGAACCTATTGCACATGGGGATTAACAAATTCACTACCACGATCCGATTGAATTTTTCTATATGAATCCTGTTCAAGAATACTTTCAATGGCCCGAGCAACTTCAACACCTCTCTTTGATCGTAGTGGAATGGCATAGGCATAG
>JAQQPU010002347.1:38129-56388 GCA_029168905.1 Artemia sp. Kazakhstan ARC1039 | reverse complement strand
ATTTTTGGCTACTGGTTGATTACTAGTGATGACGGTTGCTTAAACATGTTCCTGAAGAGAAGCTAGAGGGCTAGTTGAACTCTCCCGCCTCTGCATTGATCTGATGAATCTAACATTTTTGGCCACTGGTTGGTTACTAGTGATGAGGGCTGCTTAAACATATACCTGAAGAAAGGCTAGATGGCTAGTTGAAATCTCCCTCCTCTATATGGACCTGATGGATCTACCATTTTTGGCTACTGGTTGGTTACTTGTGATAAGGGTTGCTTAAACATATTCCTGAAGAAAGGCTAGATGGCTAGTTGAACTTTCCCTCCTCTGTATCGACCTGATGGATCTACCATTTTTGGCTACTGGTTGATTACTAGCGATAAGGGTTGCTTAAACATATTTTTGAAGAAAGGCTAGATGGCTAGTTGAACTCTTCCTCCTCTGTATCGACCCGATGGATCTTCCATTTTTGGCTACTGGTTGGTTACTAGTGTTTGGGGTTGTTTAAACATATTGATGAAGAGAAGCTAGAAGGCTAGGTGAACTCTCCCTCCTCTGGATTGATCTGATGGATCTACCATTTTTGGCTACTGTTTGGTTACTAGTGATAAGGTTTGCCTAAACATATTCCCGAAAATAAGTTAGAGGACTTGTTGAACCCTCGCTTCTCTAATGACCTTATGGATCTCTGTCGAAAATTTGGGAAATTTTGAACCTTGAAATTTTCTCTTTTGGAGCCAGTAATTAACTACTGTTTTGGTTACTGTCGATTAATCGCTGAAATACATCGCTCTTAATGGTAAGAGGCTAGAGGATAAATTCACCTCCCTCTCTCCATATAGATCTGAAAGAGCTATAACAAGAACTATGGATCCAAGAATTAGCCTTTATACCTTTGTTAAACTGATTATGTGGTTTATAAATCGAGTCCTATGAACCAAGAGAATCGACAGAATTGGTTTGATAAACTTCTTATAGATATATTTACCAACTTTTCCATGTTTTCCCAACCATTCTTTGGCGCTGGACTAGAGAAGCTGTAGCTTTCTGCAGATTTCCTACACAGTGAGCTTTCCAGCTCAACTGATGATCAAGAATGATCTCCAGATATTTCAACTGTTTTTTTTATGATATTTGGATTTCTATATATTTTTAGACTAAGGGAATTTCGCATTTCCTCTTGTTTGAAAATGCTACTATCTCACTCTTTGCAGGAACAAATCATTGCTCATGCTTTTGTAAATATACCTGAATTTTATCCAGTTTGTGCTGCCCCAATCCAATCAGGGTCTTCAGACATTTACCTCTTAGGAGAGATACTAGACTACCAACTATTTATTTACTACTCTTCCTTCATTGGTTCATGGTGGTTACTTGATTGAAAGGGATTTTCATACTTTTTGGAAGTCTTTCCGCTCTCTCTTCCAATCCTTCCCGGTTTCCCTGGATTAAAGAGCAGACTTTCATAATTTTTTTGGCATCATTTCTACCAATTTTATTTTCTTCATATCTTTTTTTAGCTTCTTTTACTGTTAGAACGAAACTGTTTCTTATAATTCAGTGGCCCAATAATGATAGGAGACTGGTTATACGCTATTTTCTAACCAGTCTTTTATACCGGAAAGAAATTGCTATTAAATCTAGAATCTTTTCCTTCTCGTGTGTTATGAAAGTGGGTGTCGAGCCTCGATAGCACCAGGTAGGGGTTCCTCAGCCAGGTACTTCAGAGTCTTATGTGCTCTTTTATTTATATTAGAACTTCCTCATGACATGTGGTGCGCATTGGTCTCACATCATAAAATCCTGGAGATTTTTTCTTTCCCATTGAGTTCCTCTAGTTCTGTTAATTATACTGTGGGTACTCTGTCACAGCCTCTAAGTCTGAAACCTTTTATATTTTTTAACCATAATGATTACAGCAAATCTAGAACAGTAATTGGATAATGTCGAAGTGCCTAAGCTCTTACAACTATAAATGCACGCTTTCAGAGGGTCATTGTTTTTTCACAGTTGAAAAACAGTTTGGAAGAGTAGGAAGATAAGTCTGCAAACCAAGATTAGCATATTGGAAGCTACAACGATGACAGTGGTCAAATATGATTCCAAAGCTTGGGCGCTCCGAAAAGCGGATGAAGATCTGCTAGATGTTTTCCAGAGAAATTACCTACGGATTGTGCAAAAAATGCGGTTCTATCCCGCTTTCTAGGGCTATAATTAGAGAAAGGTTGAGATGGCTTTGGCACGTTCTGCGGATGAACGATGACAGATTGCCAAAGATTGTCCTTATTGGCCAACCGTCAAGGGCTAACCGGAAAGCAGATCGTCTGTGGTTGGGGTGGGAGGATGTCATAACGAAAGATTTAAAGGAAATGGGACGTTCATGGGAGGGTGTAAAGAGGGGGGCTTTGAATAGAGTGGGATGGAGGAGGAGCATGCTTAGCTTTGTTGGCGTCAGGCGGCTTGGTGCTATGGTGAGTTGTTAGTAGTAGCAGTAGTATTACTTGCCTCATTGTGTGTATGAAGTCTGTCTCCTTCGGTCTTCCTCATGGTTTGTTTTTCAATCGTTCAAGGCTTAAATACTAATGAAAACCACGCTGTATTTCCATCACAAATAAGTGAAGATAACGAAAAAATTTGTTAAGACAGTGAAAAACACAGTGAATACAACTTAAGCAGATTTTTCGGCTATAGGCAAAGTGAGACTCTTTCAAGATTTATTTATCATTTTAGTTAAAAAATTTATTCTATCGATGAAATTTTTTGAGTAAGTTTTTTCTTTGTATTTGTTATATACGGCACTTCTTTGATGATGGCTGTTGCGTATATAGCCGAAATTTCCGCGTAGGTTCAATTCACTGTCTTGACAAACTTCCTCGTTAAATATATAAAACGGTTTCCAAATGAAAAAGAAAAATCTCATAAAACAAGCTAGGGTATACATTAAACATTCAGAATAGGTAATTTATTCATTTGATATTGGGTAAATCGTTAAAAGGTCCAAATGAAACTAGTATAATTTATAAAGGAATTGAAAAGGTTAGTAAAAACGCAAAAAATAAACCGAGGAAACTGGTACGACAGAAAGAGAGAGAGATAGATAAGAGAAGAGTAAAAATAGCACGAAGAGAGAAACTATCTGGAAGTGTTATTAATTTTTTAGTATTATAAAGGACAAAAGTTTTATCTTGATTATATCTAACCGTAAAGCAGCGAATGGAGGACAAGGTAGGTGAAGCACAGAGTGTGTAGAACCTGTTTTTTTCTTCTTTTTTTTCTGTCGCTGTTAGCGGGGCACTGAAACATTATAGAAGTTGTTTAGGAGCCCATTTGAAAGGAAAGTGCTATTGCATTGGGTAATTAACAAAAGATAATATTAAAATAAAACTCATATCATCAAATAATTAATGGCTCTTTGAATCTTGCTCTGTATACACATTTCTTTTAAGTACAAATTGGAGATTTATCTTTAAGAAAATTAATTTTAGAATTTTCACTTGGTTTTGTTTCAGATAAAAGAAAAGCCCGTTCAAGGAAAGCCAACGCGTCCTTCGCAACAAGGCAAAATCGAATGAAGAAATTAAGGCGGTCGAAGAGCAAGGGACAGACTACACTTGAATCAGCAATCCCAAGAGTTGGTGAGAGGCTTGTTGTGGATAGCATTGGAACTGAGTCTAGAGTAACAGTAATGTGGCAGGTAACAAAAACGTTCAAGTTTACTAATCAAATCATTTGGCCAATTTTTTGGTTGATTAATTTGAAAACTTTTTCACATAATAAGTTTCTCACAGAAAAGTAAAGAACTCTATTAAACTATAAATGAGTAGAAATTTAATCAAATAATCTATCAAGCGTAAAATTATCACAAATCACGATCAATAAGTAAATGAAACCCAAAACGAACAGAAATTACAATAAATAACCGAGTCAAACTCAAAACAAGCAGAAATTAACATGAGTAGGGCTGACAACCCCTATGCCTTCTAACAAAGTTTAACAATATACACCCTATCGAAAATCTTGAGATAAATACTATTGTTTAACTTAGTTTCATACCTCCTCTAATTGACCTGGGAAATAAAACTTATTACCATCCCAAAAAAAGATATTGACGGTCTTTGACAACCTGGGTACAGTTATACTCTTTTGATTTAGTTAATTTGTTAGAGCAGATGTAATAATAGTAGTAGCCCTTAAAGTTTCATCTTAGTACCCTTTGTCGCTCTTTGGATGTTGCTGAGATGTCTTATGGGCAGCCAGCATACACACAGTGCCTTTTGATTTAGTTTTAAAGCATAATAGGGAAACTAACTGTGAGGGGTTGACATACCCAATATCCTCAGGCACATAGTTACTGGATCATTCAACTATGCTGAACAAAATGACTGTCTCGAATTTTGATTGGAATTGTTTGGAAAATTATGGGCTAAGATAGAGGGCTGTTTGCCCTCTGATAACTTTTGCCTCTTAAAAAGGGCACTAGAACTTTTAATTACCAATTAAATTAGCTCCTTTAAAAGTTTCAATGATATTAATAGGTATGATAGAGCAGCGCTGCCTATGATAATGCTTATATGCTTTTTTAAAAACCTGTATGCATGTAGTTTTTTTTGTTTATTTGAAACTACCCCTAGAAGTTTCACCTTAATATTCTTATTGTCATTAGTTACAGTAACCGTAGAAGTAATTTTAAAAGTATACACATTGTGTCTTCTGGCTAGTTCAAAACCTACCACAACTTACCCTGAAAGGTCTAACTTTGAATGTAAGCCATTTTTGAGATATTGATTTGTCAACAATTTGACAATCCACATGCTCATAGTTTGTTTTGAGTTAGTTCAACATCTAAATATTCCTTGAGAGCTTCATATTACCACCCTTAGCTCGTGTTGTAGCAATATTTGTAGTAGTAGTAGCAGCAGTAGAATTAATAGTATTAGCCTTAGCTTTAGTTGCAGTAATAGTAGTAGCAGTTGTAATAATAGTACCAGTAATAGTAGTATGAGTAGAAGTAATAGCATTGGGATGCAAATATTGTCTTCTGGTTAGTTCAACATCCCCCGCAACAAGCCCTGAAAATTTCAACTTCACACACAAAACTGTTCCTAAAATAGTGTCTATACGTCCTTTTGACAACGTGCATACAGACGGTGTGTTGTGATTCAGTTTACCTTCCCCCCTAAAAGTTCCCTGAAAATTTCACCTTCATACCCTTAGGCATAGTTGTAATAGTAGTCACAGTAGTAGTATTTATAGTAATAGCACTAGTACTAGTAGCAGCAGTAGTATTGAAATGTTGTCTTTTGTTCACTTGAACATCCCTCTCATTAAATCCTGGAAGTTTCAACTCAATACAATTAGCATGCTATGACATTGCTGATATGGCTTTTTGATAACCTGTATATTATTGAAATTTTCACGTTAATGCTATTAGCCTTACAAGTAGTTGCAATAGAAGTAGTAGTTAGAGTAATAGTAATAGTAGTGGTATAACTAGTAAATGTAGCAGTGGTAGTAGTATTAGTCGTAGCGTGCACATGTTGCCTTTTGGTCAATTGATCTTCCCCTTTGAGCATTCTCTGAAAGTTCCACCTTAATACCCTAATTAATTTTTGAGACACGCCCTTTTGACAATCTGAATGCACATAGTGCCTTTTGATTTAGTTCAAATTTGTCCATAATATTCTGTCAAATTTTCACCTTCATAGACTTAGTCTTAATAGTACTAGTGTCAAAGTAGTAGTAGTGGCAGTAGGAGAAGTAATAGCAGTATTAGTGTTGTATTAGTAGTAGTAGTAACAGTAGCAGCATGTACATGTTGCCTTTTGGTCAGTTGAGCATCCCCCTCATGGTGTCCCGGAAGTTTCACCTTGATACGGTTAGCCGTTCTGAAAATATTGCTGATGTGCCCAATTTACCCCCTTTTGACGCCCTTGTCATCTTAATACTCTAAACCTTACAATTTGTTGCAATTGAAGTAATAGTTGGAGTGGTTTAGTAGCAGTAGTAGTTTAGTGTTTAGTAGAAGTAGCGGTGATAGTACTGTCAGTAGTGGCATGCACACGTTACCTTTTTGTCAATTGATCTTCTCCTTTAAGCATTCTCTGATAGTTCCAACTTAATACCCAAATCTATTCTTGAGTTACGCCCTTTTGATAATCTAAATGCACGTAGCATGTTTTGATTTAGTTCAAATTCCCCCTCAATATTCTGTCAAATTTTCACCTTCATACGCGTAGTCTTAATTGTACTAATATCTTACTTGTACTTACATACTTTTACTTTTTGCACGTTCAAGCCGCATCCAGGCTCATCGTGGCACCCAGCAGATGACAACATGCCTCCTTCCAGACGTTTCGCTTGAGGGTGGCTGGCTCTATAATCTCCAGCCTCTGACGATCTTAAACGACGGCCGTATTCTTTAAACCCTCCGATCTGCTCCAGATCAAACTTCACTGTCGTGAGCCATGTCTTCTTTTGTGCTCCTTTTCTCTTCTACCATTTCGGTAGTGGTAGACATTTGAAATATCTTTTGCTTATATAGTCATCTGGTCTGCGCATTGTGTGGCCAAACGATCTCAGTCCCCCTGCTAGACAATATCGGAGACAAGTGGGTGAACCCCAAATCTTCTCCTGACTTCGTCGTTCGAGATTCTATCTGAGAGGTGGATGCGCAGGATATAATTCAGGCATTTTTACTGGAATGTATTCAAGATCAACGCTTCAGCTTCTTTCAGTGACCATGTCTCACATCCGTAGAGGAGAGCAGAGAGAACCATAGCTTCATACTGTGCGGAGCATCATCCGTGTTAAAATTTTGCTTCGCTTCCAGAGAGCATTCCGTAGTTGAAGGAAGACGTCCCAGGCTAACGAAATGCGGCTCCGGTATGTGACTACAGTTTAGGTTCACAGGGGTTTCATCCATCCCAGCCATTCCCATGGTTTTTGTTTTTGCTAAACTCATTTGGAGGCCAGTCGAGAGTGCCTTGTCTTCCACGTCATCATCATAGTCAAGATCGGTGACGGAAAAGTCCGGGCTCACTGCAACACCTTTGTGCTTGTCCAGGACATTGAGGATCCAGTCGGTAACAAAGTTGGTGAAATGACGCAGCCTTGACGTACACCCTCCTTCTTCAGGATCTGATCTGAAATCTTGCCATCGACTCTGACTCGAGCATTTATTCCAGCATAGCATACCCTGAGCAGACCGATTATTTTATCAGGTCTCTTATTGCTTCCCATATTGCATCACGGTGAATCGAATGAAATTCAGTGATGAAGTCTGAAGATTTGGATTGTTTCCTGCTGGTGTTTAAACCGATGTTCAAGGATCTATCGCAGGCTAAAGATCTCGTCTCAGCAGCCGATGCCCGGCATGAATTCTCCTTGTTTGGGTTGCGTTCGGCTGTTTTTGACATCTCTAAATTTGTTTAAAAGTATGATTGCGACCAGCTTGTCAGCAATAGGGATATCCCTTGGGGGTTTTTACAATCCATTTGGTCTTCTTCTTTGAAGATAGGGACAATTATCGGGGTCTTCCACTCATCGGGGATGTAATCATTGTTCCAAACTTTGGCGATCAAACTATGAAGCTCATCCACCGCCGGCTCGGGAAGAGCTTTCAGTAGCTCGGCAGAAATAACATCTATTCCTGGGCTTATATGGTTTTTTATTACTTTGATTGCCTTAGTTACTTCATCCTTGGAGGATGTGTCCGTACATACATTTTCATACGCCTGTTGGTCTGGTGGGTTTTGGGGAGCTGTAGGTGGTTGATTTTGGTTATTAGTACTTCCTGATCTCAGTAGCTTATGGAAATGTGCTCACCATCTCTCGATACGTTCATCACTGCTTGTGAGTATTTTCCCATCCTTTACCTTAAATAAAGGAATGTAGTTTTTTTCTTCTTCCCATTACATTCTCCAAGTGTCGCATAGTTTTCGTGTATCGTTCTATGTTGCGGCTCTTTCCGTATCGCTAGCAACATTAGACCAGTAGGCTTTTTTGTCATCTCTTGCTGATTTGTGACATTCTTGTTGCAGCACTTTGTATGTGGGGGACTACTTGTTGGTCACCTTTTTCTTATTAACAGTTTGAGTTTAAGTGTTATTGTTGAGTGTAAACTCTTATTAAGAGTTTGAGTGTCTTAGATAGTTTGAGTGTACTAGTATCATAGTAATAATGGTAGTTGTAGGAACAGTAGTAGTACAGGGTTCGGACTCGCCTAAAAATTCCAATAAATTCCTATATTTTAATGCACTCCTATAAAATCCCTATATTTTGGCTAAAATCCTATTATTCCTATATTTTCGGCTGAAGAGCACCAAGAACATTGCTCATGATTTGCAATTTTCACTACTCGTTAAGTAAGCCAAGATGTGCTTTTCTTTGCTTTTGACTCTGCTTCTAGACTGTGCTGTCTTTCGGTGTAGATCGATATTTAATTACAACTGTTGAGCTGTTTGAACTTAACTAATGCTTTGTGTTGGGATTAGTAAGCTGCTTCTGCCTGGGCTATGCTGTTGTGTTGACTTAGTAGCCTATGTTTTGTTTTTTGTTATGTTAGGCCTGTCAGAAATGAGCGAAGATCAGTATATAGGCTAGCAGTCTCTGCTTAATGAGACTGTGAGTTCTTGCGACTTATGCGTTTCCTGGCTGAACGCTATAAAAGGCTGATGCGAATACGGCCCAGTTTCGGACATATCCACATTTTTTCTTTTTATGGCCTTTTAATCGGGGATGCTATTTTGCAGGTGATGTTTGGTAATTAGGTATTGGGCCTAACAAGTTCAATAGTTCATGGCTTGCTAAGACGAATTGCAGCGGTAGAAAGAATGGTGTAAGACTGGGAACGACCAGTACTCGTTCGTTTGCAAACCCTGCTTGGAAAATCTTGGTTGAACAGCTCGGGTTGCTCAGCTATACCAACATGTGCAATCTGCAGAACACAAAGCCGCAGTTACTGCTCAACTACATCCACTACAGCTTCACCTCACCGGATAATCTCGAGTTGATGAAACAACCAAGGATAAACCATTAGTTGGTACAAACATGTTTTGTGAGCGTGATGCCACTTATAAAGCTGAGTTAATGTGGGCACTTTAGACGGTACAGAGTTCCATGTGTGCTAACTCTTCAGACCATATTGTCGCAACCTTTCATGGGATGTTCCCCGGTAAGATCTCCGACAGAATGTCCCTATGTGCGAAGAAACTCACGTATCTGATCACCAATGCGCTGCATCCTTACTGTAAGCAAATGCTTGTGAAGGACATTCAGTCATATTTTGTACTAGAACATGACGAGACAACCAACAACGCTGGTATGAAAGAGTTACAGATACGTGTTCGATATTGGTCCTCATACAGAAACGAAATCCAGAGCAGACATTTATGCACAAGTTTTATGGGCCACGCGACAAGTGATGACCTGTATAGGAAGATTATGTCAGCCATTGAGCAGAATCAGCTGCCACTTGAAAAACTGATCACGCTTGGAAATGAACAAAAGCGTTTGGAACAAGTTTAATGCCGAAAAAAAGAAAGTGACGGGAAAGGGAATGTTGAACATTGGTACTTGCAACATCCATATAATTCGTAATGCTTTCTTGAAAGGTCTTCAGGTGTTCGGAGAAGAAAGTTCCGACTTTGTTATTCTTGTGCATTCATTTTTTGACGGCTGGCCTGCACATTGTGAAGACTATCGAAAGTGCCAAAAGAAAGTGGGAGTGCCAGAGAATGCTTTCATGAAGCATGTCCCAAGCCGCTGGCTGACGATCGGACGTGCCCTCGCTAGAATCATGCAGCAGTGGCCGGCAATCTTAGAGTACTTCCTGAACTTCGTGCCGAGGGAAAAAAAAACAGAAGAATATTCTGTCCACTCCCAAATTTCTGATGATTGTGGCTTATATCAAAAGTGCGACGATGAAGGCCCAATTCGATTTTGCTCTAGCCTCAGCAGAACTGTTCATGAGTTTCACCCAACTGTTCTAGAAAGAAGAGCCTCTCATTCATGTTCTGCATTCAGAGATCAAAACACTAGTTGCGATGTTTTGCGGACGGGTCTTTACTCCAGATTTCGTGACCGAGACTGAAAATTTCTCACCAGAAATGTTGAACCTTGTTGAAAAATTTGCAGAAAAGCCCATAGTTTCAGAAAATGTGGAACGAGCTTTCGGTGAGAAAGCAACACTGAAAGACAAGGCCATTTTCTCTGTCAATGTGCGAAAACATTTTATTGCGGGTATTCGCCATATTTTGAACAAATGTCCTCTGGAAAGGGATGGTTTTCTAGAGGCTTTACGCTGTTTGAGTCCGATCAACATGAAGGATTCAAGAAGCATTGCAGACAGCGGTCGTGGCACGCGAGATTGCGATTGGAGTAAGCTCAGACGTCGCCCAGGCTGAGTGGCTGCTTTTACGAACGGAAACTGGATCCCGTGAGGACATTACTCGGATCGATCATTTTTGGAGCCATTATTTTGGACTGGTGAATGAGCGCGGGGACAGCAAGTACCCGGAACTTACCAAGCTTATCAAAGCGGTGCTGACGTTGCCGCATGGCAGCGCAGATGTTGAGCGTGGGTTCTTGCATTCTGGTTAGATTCTCGGTGAAGACCAGGCCTTGATATCTGAACGCGTTCTGGATGCGAGACTCATGGTATATGGCACGTTGAGGCTTTATGGAGGAAAACTAGAACGATTTGTTATGACAAAAGAGCTGTTGAATCTGGCACGTTCCGCACGGTCTCGGTATCAACAATATCTGGATGAAAAGAAAAAAGAAGAGCTATCCGAGAAGGAGAAAGCAGCTGTCGAAGAGGACAGCAAGCGGAAGTTGCAGGAGGTCAACGACAAAAAAAAAGAAATAAAAGACCTGGAAAGCAAAAGGAAAAAACGTAGAGCATCAGAGCAAGAAAAGAGAACAGTAGCAGATACTCTACTTTAGGAAGCGACCGACAGAATGAAGAAGGCTACCGAGTCCAAGAGTTCCATAGACATTGCCCTAGCTGTTTCTTTGCTCGAAGGAGCTGTAAAGTCCAGAACAAGTGAAAGAGAACAGATGGTGGAATCTGCGAGAATGGAGCAGTCTCTTGCAAAGAGAAAAACTGACCTCATATCGAAATTGATGCCCAAGAAGCAGCAAGAGTGACTCCAAATATTTTACCTTTACCAGTCAATCGTTCGCACAGTATGTGTATCTGATTTTTTACTGTTTTTTACTATTTGTACAGTTTGTATTTGAAATAAAAAAAATAAATGCAAAAACTCGGGAAATGACGAATTTATGTGACCAGGCATCCCACGCCATCTACCACAGATCTGATCCCGAGGACTTCCGAATCCTATATTTAGCCTATATTTGGGCCCGGGAAATCCTATAAAAATAGGACAGAGCCTATAATTTGAAACGAACCGACCTGTCCGAACCCTGTAGTAGCATCAATATATTTGTATTAGTAGTACTGGTAGTAACAGCAGTAAAAGCAGTATTAATAGAAGTTGTAGCAGGTACATATTGTGTTTTGGTCAGTTGAACATCCTACTCATGATGCCCCAGAAGTTTCCTCTTGATGCGGTGAGCCGTACCAAATATATTGCTGATACGCCGTATGAACAATTTGTATGCACGTTGTATGTTTTGATTTCGTTCAACTTTATCCTCAGCGTTTCTTCAGATGTTCATTTCAATATCATCAGCCTTGGTAGTACTCGCTACAGCAGCAGTAGTTTTAGAAGTAGTAGTGGTAGTAGTAGTAGTAGTAGTAGAGGGTTAAAGGCTTATTTGGAGGGATGGGGCCCTGATCTGACACTTGTTAACGAGAACATTTTCAGAAAAGAATATTTGAGTTCTAGTTCATTTATAGAAAGGCTGTTCATGGGCAGACGCTCTTTGAGAGAGATTTTATTGGTCTTTTCTTCTTATGTGTAATTTAATATTAAAGACTTAAGCGATATGAAAAATAATAAGAATTTGCTAAATTTCAGGATGGAACAATTGAAACAAATTTGCCATCCCGTGGTTTATTGCCAATTCAGTATTTGGATGACCAAGAGTTCTTTCCTGGGGATTTTGTCGTTGAGAGCAAAGAGGATACAGTTGCCTTGGGGAATGATGATCTGTTAGCGCCACATGGTGAACATGAATATGGTTGTGTCAAAAGAACTTATCGAGCTGACAGAACCCTCACTGTCTCCTGGTTCAAATTGAACTTTGATTGTGATAATGAAAGGTATGTATTTTATTCCTTCTTGAATTTTCAGTTCTTTTTCTAAACTGCTCTATGGTTAATGGTAAAATATGAGGGGATTGTAAATAAGTTATTTTTAAATCTTGGCTACTTGAAATTTTCAAGTTCCTAAGAATATTAGGCAGGCAACTTTTTGTAAGTCAATTATTCCTTAAGCATGCTTCGGAAATGGCGGCCAATTGATCCCGTTTCTTAAACCCTGATTGTTTCTCCTGTTTGAAATTCTAAGCCAATGAAAGAACCAAAAGTTCTTAAGTGATAAAAAATCTTTTGCAAGTACTCTCTCTGTTCTTCTGTACGTTTACCTTATCTCCTGTAGCCATATATGCTCTAGAGGTGATTGATTTGACATAGGCTAGTCATTTTATTTTATTTAGTTTTCCGCAATTTATATTCATCTATCAGCTTTCAGCATTAAGCAATACAACATAACTCTTTTAAATATTATTTGTTGTTATTGCTATTTGTGGTTTGATGCATTAGACCAATAGGTCATGTACTTTCATATCACTCTACTTTCTGTGCCTTTTGTAAGACTAGCTTGCTTGGGTGTCAATTCAGTCAATATTCACTGAACTTGATCATGTATCACTTATCTTGCTATTTGTAGGGGGTATTTCATCTGCAGCAATGCGTTGAAAAACCAGAATTAAAGTAATGCAATTTTACTTTATCATACAGCAATTAAAATACATATACAACACAATTATAATAAATGATACAATTTTTAGTTATAACCTTCACATACTTCCAGATATAAAAATATAAACAGATGAAATACGGATAATGTAAGCGAATAAAATAGTAAATAAAATAGCTCTAAAATAAAAATATATAGAGAATAAGACAAGAAAAATCTGTAAAGACTGTTAAGCACTCTTAACAAATCTATTTAATATGTTTGTGCTTAGTCTTCTAGCCCAAGGTGGTGTGTCCCAGAACAGAACGTATTGTAAATGCTTTAAATGCCTTCTCACAGCAATTCCTTAGTATTTCTCCTTTTCATATTTTCTGCCATTTTTCATTTTCCATTGCAATAGGGTTGGTTTGCATCGCCTTTGCATGGCCACATCTAAGACGGAAAAGGCATGTGGAAAATATTATGTTTTAGTTTGTTTTTGTCTTTATTCTTCTTCTTCTTTGCTGTCTTGACGTTGATTATATGAAGTACTTAATTAGTTAAGCCATTGTGTACAAGTTATTTGACCTTTTAGCAGTGCCTATGTTTATTTAATTGTTGTTTTGTGAATTGGTGATTAGAGGAATCAGTCAACAGCAAGAGACATGAATTATGGAATGAATATTGCCTGGTATTATTCTGCAAAATATTCTATAAATCTGTGAATTAGACATTATAACATTATTAGGGAAGTAAAATATAAATTGGTCCATTTATATGTTTTAGGTTTGGAGGGGGCCACAGTAAAATTGAGGCTTACACTCGACTCCTAATGTGAAATAACCTATACCAATTACCAATTGTACGGTTATCTCTTTATAACCTACTGGAAATGAGTAATACTCACACTTAGGATCTCCCTGAAAAATTTTTACTCAATCGCCACTTCAAGTCACCATGCTCAGAGCTAGATTGGGGAAGGGTATCTTACAGGTACAACCATGGGTGCCCATAAGCTTAATGGGGGGGGGGGCTTACTTGGTCTAGTCGGAACTTCGAATGCTGCATAATAAAATCTCAAAACCAAAAATATAAAATATAAGGCAGCATCATTCAGCCAGGGTGGGCTGTAGCCCACCTCTGCCCCCCCATGGGTGCCCATGGATACAAGTAAAGAGGTAGCTTTCGTATAATCAATATCTGGCTAAATTTTTAAACCTAGGAAGAAGTAACCCTACTAAAGCATGAAAAATAATTTTATAGTTGTTCAGATTGTTTCTCAAGAACTAAGACAGGTATGGAAATTAATGAAGGTGATAACAGTAATTCTTTTCAACTTTTATTTAGGGTAACAGTTCAAGCTTTGGAATTTGCTTTTAAAGTATGATTTTTTTATTTCAGCAAGATTGGGAGTAATGTTACTGTTTAAAAAGTCGAGTTAGAAATGGAATTTTCTTCCAATCCTTTTTTGCTGTATTTTTCGTTGTTTTTATTATTTACTGCCACTTTAAAGAACTTTAAAAAAAAAATCTTAATATAATCCCTTTAAAAAAAAAATTAAGCTGCGAAAGTGATTATGTTTTCCTTTTCTTTTAACGTGAAAAATTATAATATAATTTATAAACATATTAATTAAAATTTTCTGACGCATTTTGAGTAAAATTTTGTCTTTTTTAACATAAGTGTTTCGTAGGTTTTTGAGCCATATGAGAGTTGTTCCTATATTAAGATTAAAGTTGTACCGAAAAGGTTTATAAGCTGCGAAAGATATTGTATTTTCTTTTTTAGACCGTAAAAATCATAACATGTTGTAATATAACAAATACTATTTCCGGAGGATTTTCAGTTAATTTGTCTTTTTTGGCACATATTTTGAGGCTTTCGAGCCTTACGGGAATTATAAACTCTTTTTTTTCAAAATAAAAAATGTAACATTAAACGAGGTGGATGAGCGATTATATTCTTTTTGGTTTTTATAGAATGCAAAAACTATAACATATTTTATAACATTGAAGCGTTTCTGAAGCATTTAGTTGATTTGTCCCTTTTTGGCACATATTTCGAGAGTTTTCAGGCCTTCTGCAAGCTATTATCTTTGAAAATAATGAGAAATTAAATCAAATATATTTTTAGTCCTGCAAAACGATGTTGGAGCACCTACCTGACCAAAAAGAATTGCTTCAATAATAGCTAACAATAGGATTATTTTGCAACAAAATAATTAACTTCATTTCCATTTCTATACTTTTTATTCAGTTGCTTTGGCGTTCTCATCGAAGCAACTCTATTAGCTTCTGTGACCTATGTGGATCAGTTGCGACAATTGTATTTTATTAATATTGGTGGTGGTTGTATTTGTTTTTAGTTTATTTTAATTTTTTTATCTTTGTTTCTTCTGTGCTGAAGACGCCTCGTTTACATACAGGCGAAATGCCCGCGTCATTTTATTTTTTCATCCTTTCTCTCTACTGGCCGCAGTCTCGTTTGTTGTTTTTTATTGAGTTTTTCCTCTCTTTGTTGATTTTAACTTTGTTTATGATTTCAGGAATTTTCTTTAAAATCTCTACTGGCCCCAGTCTCGTTTGTTGTTTTTCATTGAATTTTTCCTCTCTTTGTTGATTTTAACTTTGTTTATGATTTCAGGAATTTGCTTTAAAATCTCTACTGGCCCCAGTCTCGTTTGTTGTTTTTCATTGAGTTTTTCCTCTCTTTGTTGATTTTAACTTTGTTTAGGATTCCAGGAATTTGCTTTAAAATAAAAACACAATTTTTTATTTTGAAAAGAGGACATGTAGTTGCCTCACTAGCTAAAGAAAAATCCAATCAATAATTGGAAAATTAAACCATTCATTATCGGTGGCATATTTTGACTGATCGGTAGCTGAAACACTATCCAATTAGAATTTAAAGAACCAAGTCAACCAATCATATAGTTTATAGGTTAAAATACGCTTTCAATGTTTTCCACTTGAAAATAGTCGTTGTGCTACAGAAACAGAAATTCGTAACAAAAAAAAACTATAGTGAGCAAAATGGAGGACAAAGCAGTGTTTTGAGGGGGGGGGAGCAATGTTTGTCATCCATTTTTTACTTGCCTCTGTTTTAGACGAAGGGATTATTAAACTGCATTAGTTAAAATTCCGGAACCTGGTTTTATATGGGATCAGTTATTAGTTTGTGATGTTGATTGTGATTTAAAAGATGAAAAAAGACCCCCGCCCTCCCTAGATTTGTAAAATACCTTCTTTTTTTGTATCTTCATTAAAAATTATTGAATTGAAAAAAAAATGTTTTATTGTATATTTATATCTATCCTTTTTATATATAATTATATTATTATTAGAACAAAGATCAATTATTCAAATAGGTAAAAGTAAGGTCAAGTCCAATTTTAAAACAACGAAAAAAGACTATTTGGCAGATGTAGGATTTCATCTTCTTCGTCACCACTGCGGGAACATAGAAGGCATTCCCGCAGAATAAGGGTTCCTATAGAATATGGATTTCATAGAATTATTTTTATATTTGGAAGTTCACCTCCTGTAAATCGCTTCTGCTTAGAATGCATGATGATAATGGGGAAACAGGGGATTTCTTTAGTTTCATAACCTATATTTTTGTTTGAGAGAGGGGGGGGGGTTAAAAAACGCATTAAAAAGTTGTTTATATAGGTGTTTTGTTACGTTTTACGCGTCAGACAAAAAAAAAATTTTTGGGGGGGGGGGTGTGTGAATTTTCCTAAGCCCCTCCCTATTGGATACGGCCTTGTGTACGGCTACGAAATACGGATTTTTTCTACCGTGTAGCGGGTAAAATCATGTCACACGATTCTTTAAGTGTGTGCCCTGAAAAATTATTTTCTAGATCATGGATCCTCTTCTATTTGAGACGCGAAGATAGGATTAAAAGAAAATATATCCTGAAAATCTTATTTCTTGTTACTATTCTATTTGCTTATGGTATGTTGAAACTATGACACAATTGATTCAAAATAGGACACATGTACAAATATCCCTTCTACGCCACCCTCGACCTTCACATGTAAATAGAATTTAAAGAGGATGGTTCTTTTAGCCTACAGTAGCACGTTTATTCTAATATTTTGTAAATTATTTGGTGATTTCCTTAAGTATCTCCAGTTCCTCTTTTTTCTCTCTCTCTCCTTTCCTTCGTTCTCTTTTTGAGAAGTTTTGTTATTGTTGGTTTCTTTCATGTGTTAAAGGAGACGAACTGAGTGTTACCTCACTGTCTACCTTTGTTAAAAGTTGGCCTAGAGTTTACTGTGTTTAGGCAATAAGAGTTCAAGTTCAAAGTTCTCAGCCTATATAAAAAATTTACCAAACATATTCTAAATAGTTTGTCTTATGTCTAAAGCGTTAGAGACACTGTCGTGGGACGCACCGCTGTCATTTTGTGTGCCAGCCGATGTGGGAAGACCTAAGTATAATCCTGCATTCAATACAGCTTATTGTGGCCAACTTCCTTCAGCGGAAGCCAATGAAAGACATTTTTTCTTAAACATTATGTTTTTCATTGGGCGTAAGGATGAAAATCAACTGCAATCGATTGCAATAAGCTATATCAAACGCGGGGTATGTTTAGCCAGTTTTTCTTACAGCTTATATGCCTTACACCTTATAAATGTCTTGCAACTTTTTTTTAATGAGGAGTGGGCCTAGACATAACTTTTGGGCATTGCTCCTCTCTTAATTCACAAATTTGGTTCACTATTTCGTTTACATGGGACAGAGTAACCCCTTTTTGATTTTTTCTAAGATAAAAACTGGGCAAATAGTGTTCAGGGGTGGTCAGGAGCAGGAAACCCCCTAAACCTCATATCTTGACTAAAAAAAGAAGCAATAACTATTTCTAATCTCAAAGTCTCAAATATAAAGTCAATTTAAGTGTATGTTTTTGGTATATGAAAGGCTAAAAAAAAAATCTAAATTACAGAGTAATTTTGCAATAATTGCAAGACACTAAAAGTAAATCTTTCTGCATTGTATTTCCAAGTAAGGTAGGTTGCCAAGCCGCTTTCGGCAACCACTAACCTCTTTGTAAGGAGAAGTGGTAGGAGACATAACTTTTATATTATAGGCAGCGCAATAGCGCTGCCTAAGTAAAGAACGATGTTGGCACAATGTTGTTATCTTACCTTAAGCTGTTCTTACCCCTATGTCCTTGCCAAAATAGCCTTATCTTACCTTAAGGTAAGATGAGGATATTGTAAATATGTCAATATCCCTTTGGATGTTAGCAATATTCTCTGGCTAATATTATTTCTCATCATCTTACTATAATTTTTTTTTGTAGTGAGTTTTGCTGTGAGCGAGAAATGAGCTCTTATGAAGTGAAAAGTCATCCAGATTACGATTATCGCCCTGGATCATGTGTGATAAGAA
>JAQQPU010002347.1:27077-38119 GCA_029168905.1 Artemia sp. Kazakhstan ARC1039 | reverse complement strand
ACAAAGCTGGCCAGGTTGTTGACTATCTTACTAATGGAAAGGTAAGTGTTTCCTATTGCTAATTAACAAATAGATCTGATTATTCCCTTAATGTATACATTTAGAAGGGGGGAACTGTGATTGTTCTCTAAGAAGGGCAGAATATAGTGCCTGGGTGGGAGAAATACACAATAGCGATTTTAACTTCAAGTGCTTCTTAAAAGAGGAATAATCAGTATGTCGTTTCACTTTCCCTGGACAGAGGCAAATGAAAAATGATGTATCTTTACACGTATTATGTACAAGACCTCAGTAATGTACCTGGAGCTGGAACTTAGAAACACAGTTTTAATTTTGAATATAAATATTTGACATGTAGTCTTCTTAAATCCCAAAAAAATATTCCGCTGTAAAGTGCACGCAGAGGGCATTTTTTAAATTTACAATTCATGCAATGTTGTCGCCTAATTTATAATTAGCCCATAGTAGATATTCTCAGAGAACCACCTACCGATAACCATAAAATACCGCCCCCCCCCCCCCAAAAAAAAAACCCCCGACAATTTTTTTGACACGATAAAAAAAAATTTATTCCAATAGAATAGCGCTGGTGAAATTATACTGTGCTGGTAGCGGATATATTACCTTGCCTGCATATATTTATTAACCCTGTGGTAGCAGAGTGGATGGATGCTCTGCTTGGTAATCCAAGGCCAGGGGTTTCGATTCCTGCTGCCGTATTTTGGCTGACAGACCTGCTAGCTGACCTTGTAAAAAAAAACAAATAAAACGTCAAATCGACGCCCTGTTGGCCATCAGCGACTCTGAAGGATTTTTATCCTTGTATACTTATTTGATGGCAGCAAATTCTATTAAATCTTGGACTATAGAATTAAAAAAATAAAGTAATTCTTTGTTTGATTCATTTTGAATGCATCCGGTCTGTAATTGAATTCTAGGCATTATTGTAAAGGGATCCTCCTATCTGAGGTTAAAAGGATTGTGACCTAAAAATTTGTTATTTATGCATTTCAAATTAATACTTCCACTTTTTCTTCCAAAAAGCTGCTGAAAGCACGGAATATAGCAAACTACTCTAGAATCAATTTTTTATTTATGTGGAACTGATGAATGATGAAGTCCAATGACCTTGTAGATGAATTGTTTCACCCTCTGCCAGAACTGAAACAATTATAAATCTACAGGGAAAGCTTTTTTACCTGTTTCTCGCTTTTTGGATGAAATATCTTATGTTAAAGCCCCGAGAATGTACTAGCGACGTCTATTTTCTGCCTATCATAGGAACTACTCTCAAAAATTATAATATTGGAGTTTGAGGCCAGAAATTTATAGCAAATCAAATTGTTCAAGGTTAACAAATGATTGTCCTGAATTTTAATGTTTAACGTAATGACACCTGAAGAGATAATTAGCTAGCTTATTAATTAATTTTAATTGATTAATATTACTTTTGATTAATCTCAATAAATAAATCTTAATTCTTAATGGATAATAAATAAATCAGTTGACCAGCAAATTGATGTTAAAAAGAAACCAGCAGAAAGTAAAAGAGTGTGGACGGAAGCAGCAGTTGCATTCCCAGGGTTGCCGTACAGCCGCCTACAGGATGGGATGTCCATCCAAATCCCTGAAATAGGATTTTCTGGAAAATATGTTTAACTTTTAGAATATAAGAAATCTATACGGTAAACATCTGATTGATACAAATCTACATGGTAAGAAATCTAATGGTGAAAAAGTGAATCAAAACAATTTGAAAGTGTGTATTTTGTAACAAAAAAAAAATCACTAACGTCAATGGAAAAGAATTAGAAAAATAGAAAAAATCGTGGCATCATTGAGAGTTTGTTACATGAATTATATTCGTGAGAACTCTTCTGTACTGCCATGAGGCTCTGGGTATATTACCTCTTCTTTTTTCAGGTTCTCGTGTGGTGGGTAAATGGTACTACTGCGGAGGTTGAGCCGCAGCATCTGTATAAAGTCGGTGACTATGAAACTGGTTCAGACGGACTTTGGAATGATTCTAGTAAGATCTTATTTTTAATTCTTTTGATTTTTGTCTTTTTAAAATTACTCTAGGTTATTTGTAAATTAATTTCGTTAAGGGAAAATAGAGATGGCACTATAAGGATTGGAAATAATCGTGCTACAGATTATGTTTGCTTTTTAATATGGTAGTTACAAAGTTAATGACATTATATTACAGTTTATAAATATGATTTTTATGAAGGTAACGATTTTTATAGCGATGTCTGTCAAAAAATTTGGAAAATTTCGTTTGTGTTTTTTAAGTTTACTTTATAAAACTTATATTTGTTACTTTTTTAATTGTGTTTGCGTTTTGATAAGTTTCGGCGTGTTGTGATTTTTGAACATATCATAATAAAGCAAAATATTTAAAACTATTTAAAGAATTCTTTGTTTAGACGAGTGAAACTAAAGGTGTTGTCTCAACTGCACTGATATCAAAAACACGTCTTTTCCTGAATGTTTGAGCAGTATTTAGACTTTTTTATGCTATAGCAAAAACTGTTAAAAACATACGTCTCTTTCCGTGAACCTCAATTCCAGTCCAACAGTTTGTGCTGGAACCTCGAGAAAAATTACCAACATTTTTTCACAAGAGAAAAGTTTATAATAGACCATAACTTAAGTACTAAAAAGTCAATGGCAATGAATTCACTCTTGTTTCGGTTTTTCTATAATTAATGCTGTTTATCTTTCGACGTTTCTTAATATAAAACAAGAGGTTAGCCCGGTAGCTGCATCGTAGGGTATTTTTGGGGCGTCCTTTTCTTCTGGTTACACGCAGCTGCCACTGAAGGCTAACCTTCGGTAGTCGAGTATTGGATATGCGGATCATATGACCGAGATATCTCTACTTCTTATATTTGATCAAATCGGTTATCAGTGGCTGAGATGTCTTCTGTCGTATTGTAGCTTTCGTTACTTTTTGGGACGCAGTGGATATTTATTATGCGCCTTAAAAACATGTTTTCGAACGTGAGGAGTTTCTTTTCAAGTTGTTGATCTAGGTGCCAAGTTTCAGAACCAAGTTCAGTGACTGTGTATAAAACAATGAGCTCTAAGACATGTGCTTCCATCCTTTGTCTAGGGCTTCAATGAAGTAATGTATAAGGTTAAGGAAGGATGTAAGGGTAATTTTAGGCACTAAACTCTTATTACTTACATATTTATTATCTATGACTATTCTTTAGAGTATAGTTTAATAAAAGTGACAGTATAAACAAGGATACACAAGGGACAAGAGATTTCAATAAGGGAAAGAAATGAGTTATAAAAGAATACTGAGAGTGAAACATTCGACTTGATCCATTGAATTTCTAGCTCCTGTCCTTTTTGCCCCGGGAAAGGGACAAAAAGGACATATTTTTCACGGGAAAATTATTTACATTGATGGTTAACTAATAAGAGTGAGAACTGGTGTTAATGTTGACAAAAAAAAAACTGGCAACGCTATCTAACCTTATAATGCTCTCTAAAGTTGCCGGGAGCTACTTAAAACTAGAACTAATATTTTCTACAAACAAACGTCACGTATGCTGGCTTTAGACAGACATTTTCTTGCTTTCAAGGAATTCCTGAAAGGCCTTTGAAAAAGCCTTTCCATCTTTAGTGGAAAACAAACATTACGTGTGAAATTTATAATCCGTGTAATACGTGTTTACATGGAATTTATAATGCGTGTAAATTGTAATACGTGTGAAATTTGTTTTGATTTAAAACGATTTCCTAAATGATCCGTGAACAATTGGGATGCGTAAATGATCCGTGATCCCACCTCATTGTGTTTGAAACCCCCCTAATTACCAATGAAGGAGAGTAAAAAAGTAAAAATTGAAATTTGAAGTGTTTTCGTACATGAGTTTTCTTTGCTTCCTTTTCATGTGGTAACTTTTGTTTTGTAGATTCGTTCATGGTGAGGCCAGGGATAACTTCGAAAAATGCCGCGTTTTGCTTCAAATATCGCTTTGGCTGACAGCATTGCATATTCACCCATTTCTACTTTCACTCTGGTCTAGGAATTCCTTTCTAATGTTTTTTCGTTTTCCTTAAAATGCATAAATATTAAATTGGTAGCTCTATTGTACCAGTGTCCTGTGCTCACTTTTTGGAAATATATTCGTAAGAAGACTCAATTTTACCAGATTCCTCTTTCTTTGTTATAAGTTGTTTGGTGATTTAAATTGATCGCTTATTAGTTTACAGGAGTTTGGTTTCCAGTTTTTGCTCATACTGCAAAATAGAAGATGTCATTTCCTCAGCGGTTTAATATAATTTTTGAATTCGGGTGACATAGATAAAGAATGACCAAATGTGATGCAGAAGATATACAAAAGTGACATTTTTCTTACATTCTATTTTCATAGAATTATATTTTCTATTTTGATTTTACTTTCTATTTTCTATTTCCTATTTTATTTTACATTCTATTTTTATTTGTATTTTATTTTTTTCCTCATTTAAGTCTTTAAGTTTCAGTTGCTTCATCGTCTAGTGAAGAGGATACGGGGTGGCTAACAGAATCTTTTTTGTCAACAGACTCTATCTTTGCCCTTGATAGAGAGACTCTGAAGTAAGTGGTAGCTACTAACATCTTACATGCCTAATTATGAAGTTTTTTTCTCTTGTTTTGTTTTACTCTTTTAACGTTAACGACGCAAATGTGGTTATATTAGTAGAAAAATTGTCTCTTTCTATTCCCGCTTCACCTTCTCTTTCTCTCTCCCCCTTTCATATGTTGTGTTTATTCAAAAACACTCTAAATTTAGTATTGGCATAACTGGCATACGTACCTATTGAAAACGATTTTTCCCTCTTTTTGCTTTGCTCTTTTAATGTTAACGAGGCAATTGCGTATACTAATACTAAAACTCTCTCTCTCTCTCTCTCTCTCTCTCTCTCTCTCTCTCTCTCTCTCACACTCTCACTCACTCTCTCTCTCTCTCTCTTTTCTCCCTTTTATGTGTCGTATTTGTTCAAAAATGATGCAAAACTTACTTCTGTGATTTTTCCTTGTCTTGGAAAGTTATCAAGCTCGGTGAATGAAAATTTCAAAAACCGATCGACAGCTCAAATTAGGGCCTAGGAAGTTGTTTGAATCTTCTACCTCTCTACCTTTAGAAATGCTAGAAAATAAAGGCCAAGTTAAAAGTAACTAAGACCATATTAAAAGTGATGTATTCACATAGCTCAGTGACTGAGCGACTTTCAATTTCATTAGTATTAATTGTATGTATAGATATTGGTTTGTTTCTTTTTTGTTATTGTTTTTAGATTGCACTGATTTTAGTTTTAGATGTTATAGATAATTTTAGATTTGATCATTAGTTCTTTTTCTTCTATGTTTGACGTTGAAGATGCCTTGTTTTATACAGTCGAAGTATCCATCGTTTCCTTCCTTCTTCCTTTTCCTTCTTATCTCTTCCTTCTACTGGCCCTATTTCCCTTTGTTTGGTTCTTCATTTTGAGATTTTTCGTCTCTTTGTTTTGACTTTTGAAGATGGTGAAGAACCGCAATTCTTCAATTATATTGGTACTCACCTTCCTTAGCCCTAATTTGGACTGTAAATTCATCCCAGATTGGTACTTCCACCAATCGCAACGAGTTTTTAATATAAACAAACTATTGATACTTCATCTTTCTTGGCCCTAATTAGGACTCTAAATTCATTTCAGACAGGTTCTTCCACCAATTGCAACGAGTTCTAAGAAAAGGTTCTCTTCTAAAAACAAACTATTTCTATAAAAATATAGAACTCGACTGTTAAAAAAAAGAAGAAACAGCTGAAGTATTTATTTTTGATAAATTCTGTCTTTGTTAGTTTAGGCTGCATAGTTACATTTCTAAAGATTGGAGTGGACTGAAGTTGATCATTGATCACCCACCTGAGCCATGCCTAGGGGCGCACAATGCCAGGGGGCACAATAAATTATCTCTGAGTGATTCGGACTGTAAATTCATTCTGGACAGGTTCTTCCACCCATCACGACGAGTTTTCGACCTAAAAAAGGACCTTATTCGAAAATCTTTCTAGTATAAATATAATAAATATCTTTGGTATTTTTTGCCCAGCTCCTCAGACCTGAGACTCTTATACTCTTTTTTCTGTGTATTTTCAAGAATTATCAAAAGTACATGTTCTGTAATTTTAGTAATTCGTATTCCTGAAAAAACCTTCCTATGCCTATAACTTCAGCTATAGCTGTATCTTTGTAAGTTTCATTCACCTAGCACACCAACTTTATCAAAAGATTCGTTGTTTAGAGTACTAAAAGAAGTCCTGTTTGGGGGGGGGGGGGTGGCTTAAGGGTTTCTTTTACCTGTATTATTAAGACCTACTTACCACTCAAAAAATATTTGTTAGTTTTTAGGGTGTATGGATTTTCTAGATTTTTACTATTCTTTTTCCTCTTTTTCATTGCTTAAAATCAATTCTTTAAAAGATTTCAGTAATATTTAATTAGTTTCTTTTATATTAACTAAACTTTTTTTTGCGTATTTTGTGGCACTGGGTGCGTCAAAAATAGCTGGTATGTCGCTAGTCTTTTATTTAACTCCGCCTTTATGTTACAGATTAAAGAATTAAATTTAACTTAATTTAAAGAAGTGCAGATTTTTTATTAGGTCATATCGTATTCATATATTTAAGTCGCACCTTTTATATTGCCTTCCATGTGTTGATTCTATGAATAACCTTTGAGGGGTAAATATTTTTTTTTTTTTTTTTTGCCTTTTTTATGCTCGATGAAACTACAATTCCCAGTTTTCTAGGTCTCACTCTTACCTTTCACAAAAGGATGGTCATGAAAGAATCGTGGAATCGCTTCAACAAGGCCTAAGCCGATTGGATGCTCTTGATGAATCATTAAGTCAATCGCCATTTCGTTTGGACACCTCAACCCTTGAATGTGCTACGACCAACTTGGTGAACATCTATAAAATTTGCAGGTAGCTATATTTAATTTTCTTTTTCCTTTAGTTTACGCACAGGTTTATCGTATTTCAAAATAGCAAAATGAAACTCATATAAGTAGCTGGTTCCAAGCACTTTCTGTCAGAGTTTGTCTCTGAGAGGAAGATAAGGACAGTATCAACTTAAAGACAACCAGTAAGCACATCTTTAATTCAACTGCAATCTGCTCCGAAGTTAAAGACATGTTCCAGCTAAGATACTATTAGAAGATGCTTTATTAAGTGAAATAGTAAATGCTAGGATAGGTTTGTCGTATATACAAATCAGTACTATAGCACTCACCAACAAAGCCATCAATTCAACTAAGTCAAACAACAAATATTTCCGAAAGAATTATCATCCAAATGATGAGTAAAATGAGTGTCAAATGATTTAAGATATATAAATCATTATTTATATGATTAATCATTATATTATACAAATCATTATTTATATAATATATATAAATATTGTTTGGTCCTTGAATAAGTGGGTTCTCAAGGTCGATAAGACTAAAGGTACCTTTGGTACCTGGGTCGGGCCTTAATAGATCTAAAGTCGGGACAGAACCTTGCTAATTTCGGTGCCCAGGAAAATCAATAAAAATAATGTAGATAACACGATGGCATGTGTGATGGGTCTCAATGGGATCCGTACTTACAAGAATCGTCTTGTCGGAAAAACAGGTAAATAATGTAAATGGAAAAAGAGAACAAATATGTAATAATTTGCTACTTCAACCCCCCCCCCCCTCCTCCCTAAGAGAAAATGTAAAGCAGTAACTATAAAAGTTTTATCTTTACCATAAAATATCGTGGTTGCTCTAACCGAGAACAACTGCAGGAAAAAAAACTACCCATGTGCCTTGTCCCTCAGAATAGTCTTGCCAACTGGAAGGGAATCGCAACTGCTTTCTATATTTGAAAAATTGGTTTTTTCTTTAGATTCTTAGCAGGAAAAAAAATGGAAAAGTTCATATCCAAGATTTTGAAAAATATGTTTTTTGTGTCTTCATTTACAAAATCTGAAAATAAATTCTTGCCTCCCTCGTGATCGATATTCTCGTGAATTGATGCCATTGTTCTGAACCGATTTAAAAAAGTCGTATGAACCAAAACCATAGGGCACTGGGACTAGGAAGCTGCTATCCCGACTTTAGATGCCTTCGGGTCCCAAAGTGAGCAAACTACTTTACCGATTTTAAATTATAAAAAAAAAAAAAAAAAAAAAAAAAAAAACACCGACCTGTGTACGAAGACCCGATTTCAGTGAGAATCCGACAAGGCTCTCACTGCAATAGACAGACTTCAAAACCTCAGTTGAGATGCGAAATCTCTTCGGATTTAAAAAAGAATGTAGAACTGGATACCTTTTTTAGTCATACAGCCAACGTGTCAACTAGTATGTAAATCGTATACCTTAAAGTCAAACCAAATACTATAAAATACTAAATCCGATACTGAAAACAGTTAAATATTTGAAATAAAAAATTCATCTTCTTTTTTTAGATCTTGTGATGGACTGATATCTACTAACCATTTTGACATTACCAAATTTGAACACCTGATCAAGAAAATGAATTCAAAAAAGTTGGATCTTGCCTGTCAGAATTGGGCTTTCGATTTAGCAAGTAACTTCGATATTTTAGAACTATTAAATGATATCAACGCACTCGAGTGTCACACAAGCCGGTTATGTTATATTTTTTTCAGTGATTATTCAAGCTTCAAAGCCATCCTAAGCTTGATTCTTTATGTCTGCAAAAAAGATAGCGTTCCGCCATTGACTATTCAGTTTGCACAAGATCTATCTATAGATGTCTCTTTTCTGAAAGAGTGTATCGATGAACCTATCGTAAAAGGTTTAGAAGTGCTGTTTCTTAAAGCTAGTGAAATTAAAGAAGTGTCTAATCAGAAAGGAAGGTGTCTAAATATTAGTGAAATTACAAAAATTCTTGTGGATGATAGCCCTGATTTATCGTCATTTGTTGAAGAATATTTTAACATTTCAGATGGTAAATTAGAAATAAAGCCATCAAAGGTGTTTACTTTGGCCAGTTATTTTTTTCATATTTCTGCAGTTAATTGGCCGCGTTTTCGTAAAATTGTAAGGAAATGCTGTAAAAAGTTCATATCAACTTCTGATGATACCCATCTATATATGGTTCTATTTTTAGCTACTGCAGTTGAATATAGTGCTCTCAAAACAGGAATTAGACAGGCAGGATTTTCGGCAAGAGAATTTCTTGAAAATCTTCCCTATCTCACATGGAGACAGACCTTATTTTTATCAAAAGAGTTAAAGAAAGTAGCTAACTGTATTTATCGATGGAAGAATACACCTCATGAAGAAAAAATAGATTTGCAAACTTATTGTTTAGAGTTTGTGAAACTGTTGAAAACTCAGTTGCGAGAATTACTGGATTCAGTTATGTCTCAAACACCAAACCAAAATGAGCAGCCTATAAATGTAGCTCCAAGTATAGCTTACTTGAATGTAGCCTGTAGTGGATTGCACCCACCTCCGTTCTTAGATCCACCCCCGTATTTGAATACGGTAGTGACCAAGGAGGATTTTGGCATGTCTCTTGCTGCGGAGAAGACATATCCAAAATTGGAGCAGACTGCTGTCGAAGGTAAAGGTAAGCTTTATTGGAGTGATTTAGCCTTAAAAAATTGAATTACAATAAGTAATAATATTAACTATCAAGTAGGTCTAGTTTGAAACTGCTGGGGCTATATGGGAAGCTGTGCGTGGAAAAATTTTTGATGAATGGTCGTTTCATGGTTATTAAGAATCTGAGATGGCTTATTCGTGTGGGCGTGGCCAACATGGAGGATGTCCCTTGTGGAGGGTGATGATCAGGTTTTGTACATTGCTTTTTCTGGATTTAATTATTTTGCTTAATCGACTTTTGATTGTTTGGTGTTCTCTTATTTTTTCCTTTTCTTTTTTCCGGCCGTTGCATTGCGGGTCTTTTCATGACAAATGTACTGTATAGAAGTAATATGGTGATTTACAAACAGTGCTGCCAGTTGTTTAGACTCAGACTGTTTTGATTTGTGATTAGAGTTGTCGAGACTAACGGTTTCATTACTTTCCCAATCTTAAAGTAAAAATATTGGAAACAGATTAGATATAGTTGTAAAGTTTAGCATAAACTAAAGGGATTTTTTTTTGTAACAAAACTGGGATAGAGTGCTAAGAGTGATAAGAGTGCTCTCTTTGCAGAACTTTTATTAGAAAAATAAAACTTCCCTTCTAGAAATAAAAAGAATTTCTTAAGCTTTCCTAGATTTTTGCATTCATTTTTAAGTAATTTAGTCATCTTCATCATCTTCTTAAAGGTAGCCATCAATTTCTGTTAAAAATTGGGACTAGTGGAGAGCTCTGTAGTGAATGATAAAAATAAAATTAAGTAAAAATTCTAACTTACAATTATTAAGGTACAAGTAACAAGGTAAATTGATAAAAATAAATGGTGCAAAACAGCGCCATGCGATAACCTTGGACAGGCATGGTTTTGATTAGTAAGTATTTAGCAAAACTATAAAAATTAGCATTGGGGCATATGGAAGGGGATATCAAAATGTGTGCTAACTATAATAAAAAAGCAAAAAAAAATAATACAGGACTTTTTTCCAAAAGGGCTCATCAAAGAGAAGATTTGTTGAATGTATAACCAATTTATCAAAGGGATAATTCCTACTACTATAACTCACTGCAGCACCAAGCCACATGAGGCAAACACAGCTGCACCCGCTCCTCCTCCACCCCAATCTCCCTTTTTACGACCTCCTAGGTAGTTCAAATTTCCTTTAAATCCTTTCTTATGACCTCTTTCTACCTCATTCGGGAACAACCTCCATTTTCATTGTTACGAAATGGATGTGTTAATAAACGATATTTGGCAATCTGTCATCTTTCACCCGCAAAACTTCTAGCCATCTCAACCTTTCTTTCATTAAGCCTTTAGAAAACGGGATAGAATCACATTTTCGTACAAGCTGCTGTTTGAAATAGAGTCCGTCAATTGAGTACCCAAAACTATCCATAGACGAC